>JABUQX010106809.1:0-58090 GCA_015478945.1 Trachelipus rathkii | reverse complement strand
ATATATATATAGTATATATATAGTTATATATATATTATATATATATTATATATGTTTATGGCCATCTTTAATACTTTATATACTCGTGTATGTTTTCTACGAAAACAGCCCGATAAAGTCTAGGTTGCCATTACTGCCAGTATATGAGTTCGCCAAGCGGTATAAGTACCAGTTATCGTATTTCCGTAACTGTTCGATAATAATAATAATAATCATTAATCATAATAATAGATAATAATTAATAATAATCGAACACGATTAAGGATTATAATAAATATAAAAAATAATAATAAATAAAAAGCATAATGAATAATAATAATAATAATAATAATAATAATAATAAATTAATAATAATAATACATAAATACATAATAGAAATAAAAGTTGAATGATAATAATATTAATAATAATAATAATAAAATAATAATAATATAATAATAATAATACTAATAATAAGCCCTCCGCATACTCATATAATAATAATACACAAGACAAGGATCGAGACTCGTACAATCTAGGCGCACGATTTTCCCCAAGCCCTACGGATACAGACCATCACCCAACGTCAGTGTGGCGCAACTTTTTTTACACAATTGACAAGAACAACACTCGACCAAATCTCGCGCGACATCATCTCTGGTGCTGCCCTCAAGCGCTTGATATGTGGAAACACACGCATAAAACTCGGGCTAAATTGAGATTATGATAGTCTATATAGATATATATATATATATATAATATATATAATATATTATATACTATATATATATATATTATATACTATATATATATATATATAAATATATAATATATATTATAATATATATACTATATAATTATATTCTCGTGGCTTGCACTTTTCTAACTCTGCATACATGGAATACTAATTTCTAACTCTAAACCTAACCTTTTGCTCGTGTCTGAGACTCAGATGGCTAGAAAATTCATCCTCTACTCGTTTAATATATCCAACTATAACTTATTTCAAATTTCCGTCTGACGGGTGGAGTATGTGCTATGTAAACTAAAACACTCCTGTAATACATGCTCGAGAATCTAGACTCTCTAACTCGCTGGTTCTGTGGCTTTAAAATCTGTTTCTTCTTCTATCTGACATAATCTTGTGCTTTCTGCTACTGTTCTCCTAACAGAACAGATTTTCATGCTTTTTTGATTACCTTACTGCTTTCTCACGAGACTGTTAATATCTTCTCATTCCAAAATTTATTAAGGTCCTCTATATTTAGGGGATTTCAATGTAACACAATCACTGAGTTGGTTTGGGGTCTCTCATACTTGTTAGGTGGGGAGGAGCGAATCATTCAGTATTTCTCAACGTCTGGAGTCAACTAATTAATAGAACCTACACCACATCCGGATCGTCACCAATTCTTGATCACTCTTGACCTAATGTTTCACCACTAGTCCTTCCTCTCTCATAGAAGTACACCACCTTCGCTCTCTATCGTGTAAATCTGACACACTGTATGTCTCATTAAAGTGTTAAATACTTTCTCTCCAATAGCTCCATCCTGCCTTACTCGTTTTTTTCTGGCACTTTAATCGGGCTGACTGGGGTGGGCGCACGTGGTGCGTGCTCTACGCTAACTTATTAGTTTATGGGAGGTGACCTGCTATTGGACTCTGAAACGCTTCAGCTTCTGCAGATAAAGTGGGAGCTGTAATGGTTGATGGGAATGAGCAGGTTCATTCCTTCTCGACTAAATCTTTCCCTCCCTAAATCCATGGTTTGAATCGTGCTTGTTCTCTGCCCATTCATGCTAGAGACAGTGCGTATCGGGTGTGGGAAAAATTCTCTTGCTTTCCTATCACTCTCGCTAATTTCAATTCAGCTAAAATCGTTGCAGGGTATATCTCTTCGACGAGCAATAGCGGAACTTTTCACTAACCGGAAAGTGCGTCTGACCTCCTTGGTTCTCCTACTGACACATCTCTTCTTGCCTCTGCAAAAACTCTCTAAACAACTTCTGTAAATCATTCCTTTCCTCCCTATTCGCTCTGTCTGATTGGTGTCTGTTGCTATACTTGCCAACGTGGAAAAGGCCAATCTCTTCGCTCCTATTTTCCTCTAACTCAACCTGGACGATTCTGTGCATCCTCATTCTGCTCCTTCTCTCTCAGTGCCCTATGTCTCTTGCCTGTGATTTTGCATTTGGTCGGGTGCAGTGGCTAAAGATGCTGTGCTTAGTTCTGAAAAATCTATGAAACGTAAGGAAGGCGGGTGACCCGGATGGCATCCCTCCTCGTGTTTTGAGGGAGGTGTGCTTCTGAGGTTCCTCTCGTTTCAACTATATTCTCTATGCTCCAAACTAGCACTTTCCTCAGTGTTGAGAGCGCGCATATGTCCTCCAATTCCGAAAAAGGAAGCCGCTTTGATCCATCTAACTATCGACGCCCTATAGCTCTAACTGGTATTCTATCTACTGATCTTGAAACCCTTCTCATCTCACTTCTTAGACCAGCTGGAATCTCATTCCCTTCTTTACCGATCGCCAGTACGGGCTTCGGCGCTCGAGAGGTCTACTGCGATATACTTTCCTATTTAGACAGATTTATGGTTTTCACCCCTTAGGGAGACTACGGGAGACTTGCGTGGTTGGCGCTTACATATCCACGCAATTTGACCGGGTGTGGCACGGATCACTGCTCTCCAAACTCCCTCTCCTTTGGGTATTTCTAACTCCTTTCTCTTTGCTCATTATATTCTATCTTTCTTTCAATTCGCTCATATTTCTTCTTTCTTTTCTCTTGTTTTCTGTAATAGTGTGGTTCTAAGGAGGTTCTGTCTTGTCGTCTCTACTATTCCTTGGCTTTTTTCATTATATGATCTCTACCTGCCATCTTATAACTGCTATCTCACTCATTTGGCCCGATGACTCACCTTCATTATTCACTATTTCAATCTGTCCCTCCTTTTACTTGCTACGAATTGCTCTCGTCTTAACCTTTCCCGATTCGGTTTCTCGCTGATTGGAAGAATTTTCCGGTGGGGTCGTCTCAAACGCTTGTGAAATTTAATCTTTAAAAACCCAACTTCTCTCAAATCTCCCTCTCTTAAGACAGCCGTGACTATACTTTCCTGATCTCTTTCTGACGTTCTCGTCGTCTCTTCCTGTTTTGACCATTTAAACATTCTTGCCTATAAATAACCAAAAAAATGTCATTGGAAAACCTCACTACACAAAGGTTGCTAGGGCGCTGCTTCTCAAAGGAAACTGATGAGTTCGTGTTTAGACTGCGCAGATCTTTTTTTCCTCTTCTCATTGCTCCAGCTATGCAAAGGGTCTCATCCGCCCCTTGTATGGAGTACACTGCTCTGATATCTGGGGAGGCTCTGTTTCACCGGCGAGGCCTTTTTGATAGGGATCAGTCAAAGGCAATAAGGCTATATACAAACTGTCCTGTAATTTCTAGTCCACTTGACCCTTTTTTCGTCGCGAATGTTCGGTTGCTTTATCTCTTTCTATAGGTACCGGTCTGTAGCGGCAAGTGCGTGCTGAGAACTTTCCAACTTCGCGTACAACCCACGTTTCGCCGCCCAAGGACAGCGCATTAAAATGGGTGCTGGTGTTTGCACATGAGTTTTGCGTTGATTAGTAACTCCAGACTTGTTCTCTGCGGTGCTTCTTTCTTTCGTGCCACCTCTGTCAGCTTTATTTATTCTTCTTCCATCTTCTGTGTTCCTACTCAATGTTAATCTCCCTCACTTTAAAGCTGCGCTGTGTCTAAGTGACGCGGGGGGCCCCGACCGGGGCCCCGAGCCCCGACCCGCCAAAAATCTGCAAAACCAGGTAAATTTACACTAAATAATAATAGAGGTGTTAAATTCAAACAATATAAAAAATAATATTTTTAGAGTGTGCCATTGACTCCTGTGTTATATAATTGACTGCAAATATATAACAAGTATACTAAAATATAAAAAATCCCCCCCAAATTTTTTTTTTTTTTTTTTTTTTTTTGGTAAAAATTTTTCTAGTGATTTCAAATTAAATTGAGGCCAGATTATAATAATTTTTCCGAGTTTTTAACATAAAATATTCGAAATTTGATATATCAAACGAATTCGGAAAAAGGAAATAAATATAAATATTGTTAAATATTAATGTATTTCTCTTATTTAAAGTCAATTATCTTCAAGAAAAATCAAATATTTTCCAAATCTCTTTTCAAATTAATTATTTAATTGAATTAATACTATAGTAATAATATATCTATTATATACATATATATATATTAATATATATATATATTTTATATATATATATGATATATATACTAAGTATAGTATAGATATTATATATATATATCTAATAATATACGTAATAATATATATATATATATATATAATATTATATGAATATATATATATATGTATATCTATATAATTATATATAGTAATATATAACTATATATATCTATATATATATTAGGAGGCTATGATTTAGTAACAATTATCTGTTTTCTTCTAGAAAATCAAGTATTTTTTTTCTAAAAATTTTCTTTCGAAAAATATATTTTAATTGAATTAATTAAATGTATCCATTTTTATAATTACAATTATTAATATTTGGAAAATTTATATTTAATTTTCATCCTAAGCTTTTAAGACTTCAGTGTTTTTTTTGACTTACATTGATCTAATTTTTAGCAAAAGCCCCGTCTGAAATTAATCTCGCTTGCGTGGTCATCTGCGTAATTGCGTTAGATGAATATTTGAGGATTCCAACACCCCCTCCTTGAAATGGGCTCTGCCGTGAAGTGCTGAAAATGTAAAATATATATATATAATATATCTATATATATTAGTATATATATTATAATAATATATATAATAAGATATGATGATAATATAGTAATCATAGTATAATAGTATCTATTATATATATATGTATGTGGATGTATATATATATATTAATCTATATATATATATTTAATATTGTATATATAGTATAATTATATATATATGATATATATTTATATATATATATAATATATATATAGTAATTAGTAAGATATATGAGTATATATATAGTAATATATATATAATATATATTAGTATCTATATATTATTTATATATAGTATTTATATAATATTCAGTGATGGGAGAATCCCGGATCCGGATTCGGGATTCGAATCGTGCATTCGAGGCTCTCGAATCCGGTAAATTCGGGATTACGCGGATCGAATTCGAAGGTGCTGGATTCAGATTCGGATTCGAATTCGAGAATTTTCACACACACTGATTCGGATTCGATTCGAATCAAGGTGCTGGAATCGGATTCGGATTCGGATTCGAGCATTTTAACCACATACGGATTCGTATTCGGAGCTCGATTCCGAAGTTCCACGATCGAATCCGAACTTAATATTTCTTGTTTTCTAACCAAGGATAGTCAAAACATACATCATTCAAAAATAGATATAAAGAACGAAACTTAGAATAAAAATTTGCATCACGTATTTAGGAGCCACTCCACCGGATTGCTGGTAAAGAGGAGCCAATCAGGAATGCATATTTCGCATATTTTATGGGCTAATCATAACGTCACGATTATGGAGATAATGGAAGTATTAACTTTCTGAAGACATTGGATATAAACTAATTAAATTTAATAGAGAATAATGCTGAGATACAGTGGACAGGGTCGCAAATAAGTGTCGGGCGTGTCTGTAGCTAACCGCCCAATTTTTGCACCCTCTAAATACTGGAGTACAGTAGATATTAATACGAGAACTTTACCACGAACCTGAGATTTTGACGCTATTAACACACCGAACTTGAATAGTTGGAGTTCCGGAAATGTAGTTTAATTTTTTGTGCACCTCTACAAAGTCGTGCGTTTTTTTTTGGTGTTTTTCTGTGTGCTGTATCAGACTCACAGTCTTTCCAGAATGAATTCATCAGTTTTTTCAGTAAACTTGCATGTTTTCTATGGACTAGGGGGAATATTTTCGTATTACAGCTCTACTCTATACACAGAGGTACTATTATATATTTGTTCGGAAATACTCTAAGAGTATCTTTATAGGACATGCATAAGCATAGAGTTTACAACCATTCGATTACGCGTCACATTGCGAAGCACATGAGTTCACGATAGGTAAGGTTTTCACGTTTTGCGTGATCCTTTTATTCGTCCTGAGTTTTTTGATGAATAGCGAGTCTAACGTTTGTCCAAATAGATCCCTAAAAGCCAACATTTTTTTTTATTTTAAAATGAAAAATTGTGCGATATGATGGTTCTTTATCTCAGGTGTTTGGCGAAGGTGATAGAAATTATTGCAGGCATTAAGGTTAAAGAATCAGATAAGAGAGAGATGCAGCATTTTTGTACTGTGCATCTAAATATAACTGTTTCTCTTTGTAATATGCACTTAGCTCTGGGATTAGAATTGTGTTCTTGCCCTGGGAAAGCACATATGATTTAACAAAAAAAAAAATTTTTTCTGAGGTCTAATTGTTTTTAAGAGACAATTTCGTATTTGAGTATACAAACAAATTATTCAAGTATTATCAAGAAAGGATGCCATCTCTCCTGTTTATACAAGCCTAAATTATTTGAAATAGTCTGAATCGGATGAGTAGAAAATTTATATTATATCAATTTTTCACATTTCGGAACATCTCAAACGTTGCTGAAAAAAGTGAAATCAATTGTAAGAATGCCTTATATCTTGTGAGTACCTGTGCCGAGCTCAACAATCAAAATTTCATGGCTTGTATTGTCGAGTCGCGATGCATATTTTTAAGCTAAGTATAATGTTTTTGTAAAACTAAAAGATTTTTTTTAAAAATTGTTCCCAGAAATGATTTTTTATTAAAAATTTTTTCAAGAACAAATCCAAAACTAATACAATATACAAAGAAAAAAATTTTCTAAGTAAAAAAATGTGCCTCTCTTCCCACTACCTACATATGCCCTGAAAATTTATTTCACTTCGCCCGAACAGGAAAAAAAAATATATTATAAGTCAGCAGGGATTTTCATTTTAGGATAATCTCGCCAAGGCGTGTCAGTAGGTTTTTTGAAATTGTGAGCTAAACGATGGAGGAGAAAGCAACTCAAGAAATCGAAAGGTATGACTTTACGCCGTGATTTTTGTACGATGAAGTGGGACCCATCTATGCTATATCTCTCAAGTGTTGAATGTATTTTACGAAAAATGTTCTGGGAGTTTCTTGAAAACACTGTCAAATAAAGATGGTTTTTTGAAAAATTTGAAAATCCTGAATGAATGACTACAGCACAGAAAAACACCAAAAACAACGTTTTTAGAGCAAAATAAGTTGCGTTTGGTGTTTGATAGGGTGTCAAAATGCCTGAAATTCGATTTTATTATGTCATTGTTTTAAGGCGGTGAAATATTGGGCATTGAACTTAATTAAATAGTTGCACTCCTCTTAAACAAAATTTAATTTTAAATTTTTTAACTAGAATGTTAGACTTAAATTGAAATAGTTAATAAATTTCAATATTTAGTTTGAATTACACTTTTAAAAAATTTAATAAAAGGGCCATAAACTTGAGATTCAATTTTAAAGCAGTTAACAGGTTAATTAAAAATTATTTGATCTAGAAATAAATTTTACCAGTATATATTATAGTATATTATATATATTATACTATATATATTAATATATATCTATTATATATATATATATATTACTATATATATATATTATATAATATAGTGTGATATATACTATATATATAGTATATAGTATTATATATATATATATATTATAATATATATATATATATATAATAGTATAGTTATTATCTATTATAGTATATAGTATATAATATATATATATATATATATATATATATATATATATTATATCTTATATAATTATATATAACTTTTATATAATATTAGTATATATATATATGATATATATATAATATAGTATACTTATATAGATATTATATGTATATATATATATATTATCATTATATATTGTAATTTATAGCTATACTATATATATATAATATTATAGTTATATAGTTATATATATGGGCGTCGCCAACTTCCAAGCTAGGGGGGCAGCTTAAAATTTTTTATAGAGCTCGTATAAGCTATAAGTGATATATATATATATATAATATATTACTATATTTATATTATATGTAGTAACTGGTTATATTAGACTATAGTATATATATATATGTACTGATTATACTATAAGTATACGTAATAATTATGTAGTAGTATTTAACTATATAGATGATATAATTTAGTATAATAGCTTATATATATACTATGATAATTGGAAAAATAGGTAGTATAGTATCGTATATATATATAAGTTATACTATAATATACTATTATATATATATAGTTCCTGTGAGACCACTATATAGTGTATAAGATATATATAATATTATATTATAGTATATATATTAATATAATTACTATATATATAGTTAAGTATATGTGAATACTATTATAGTATATAACTTTTTGATGTGCTTTACTCTTATATATTGATTATAACGTTATATATAGTAATATGTAGTATCTATATATATAGTTAATAATTATATATATTGTTGTGTATGAATATATATATAGTATTATAATGATAATATTATAGTTATAGATATTACTATATAGGTCTATATAGTATAGTGATTATATATTTTATATATACGTAGTATTACGTATTTATCTATATGATATAGAGTATTATTTAATTAAGTATCTATTATTAATTATACGTTATAGGTAGTACTATTTTGATCATAATATCATTTATGAAGTACTATAGTAGTAGTAGGTATACTAGTAGGAATGGCGCGTAATACTAAGAAATATAAGTTTATGGCGATCTAATTTAAATGATTAATATTTAATACAATAAAATAGCTGTTTATTAAAACAATATGAATGTCAAAGTACAATACTCAATTATGGAAAATTCAGCAATATTAATAGATGAGCAGTTGAAAAATTGAATATTGAAAAAGTAATTTTTTCTTGGGTTTTATAGAAATTTATCAAACTACTGTTGATATAAAATAATTCATCTAATTGTGTGTTCAAACAGAATTTTCTGTGCTACACTCTCTCATTGGCATAGCCAGACCTTTTAGATACCTCGTCATCTTCCATAGTACTTAGAAAGCAAATCTTTGGAAGTATCCTTCGACAGAGAACCTAAAAGAGCTCTAATCCTGTACTGATGGGTGGCATTGAGCTGGGCGAGTAGTATCATCAAGTATTTGTTGTCGTATCCGACGGAAAGAAATGTTTACAGTCTCTGCTTTCAACTTGGGAGACAAACAAGATTCTTTAGTTCTTCACTACTGCACAGTTTCTGTCCTTACCGAATTTTGTAACACCAAACAGTCTGCTCTTCTTCTATTGCTTCTAAGTGGTAAAAACTTATAAAATGAAGCTGTCTTTCTTTAACTCATCGATTGTTATGAGTAATCATGTGGAAAGGGTATGAGTATGCATTTGTTAATGCATATACGCAGGTCGTATTTTCAGTAGAAAACACCGCAAGTTCCGAAAGAATGAGGTGTATTAGAATGGCAGTGACACGAGTTATACAGGGAGATCGTTTTCTCCAGGAGACTCCGTGGTAATGGCTGTTGCAGATGGTTGCTGCGATGCTGCTTACACCTACACAACGAATCCGTGCTAAAATGAGTTCATATAAGTCCAGTTGCTCGGTCTCAATTTGATTAGTCTTTTTAACACTTTCATCGTGATGTTTTTCTTCATACCTTCAGATGGCTCCTTAACCATTTACTTTCCCACAATGTGTTGAATGGTGCTAGCGTAGGTTATGCAGCGATTATTCAAGGGATATTTAGATTGAGACCATTTTAACATACTGGCTCTAACATCAGAGCAGAGTATTCGCGATCCATTATCATATGGCATTTGATGATCGACGAACAACAAATTGCGCTGGACATGCAACTTATAGAAATATAGCCGCTTTTTTCTTTGTGCGTATCTCTATCCTTCAATGGTAACACTAGTTTCTAATGCTTGATCATTCGTAGCAAAGTGACTTCCTTAAACACTCTGTGCCACTTGTGTTGTATATAGTATACTTATATTATATATATATAATATATATTATATATAATATATATATATATATATTGTATATATATATATAATATATATATATATATATAATATATATATATAACTATATTAGGTAGTGTATATTATAGTATATAATATATATTAGTAATATTATATATATCTATATTATATTAATCGAGTTCATGCCTCTAGAAGAGAAGGACCACAAGATGCCCATATCTAAAAAATCTATCAATCAAGCTACCGGGAAAGGAATTCACATTGTTGAAATGGCTGGTCAACAATTGTTAGTTTAGGGAAAAAAAAGAAGATCATTATCTTAAAACACTGACAATTAGCTTACAGAGAAAGAAGGAAGTTAACAGTTTTTAGGAATCCTGGTAAATTTTAGTTATGGAAACTGTTAAAAAAAAAAAAAAAAAAAATTATTCTATAATTAATAGTAATATGAGGAGAAAGCTATTTACCTTATACGATACTTGTTAACATAAATTATACTTTTCGCATATTAAGTTTAATAAACTTTTTAACTAAAAGAATTACCCAAGGTATACCGAACCGATGGCAGGAGTTGGGGTCGTCTCGACCTTCCACCGCCACCACGGCCGGACTACTCGCCTCCTCCGGGGGGGTCGTCGAAACACAGCTCGTTGGGTGTGAAGATGGATGTCGGCGAGCGGTTCTCCACCCCTTCCTAACGGGTATGGGAAAAACGTCCAAGCACATGGTGTTCCTCGTCCGGCTTAGAGCCCTACGATTGCGTGTAATACTTTAACAAATGATATATACTATATATATATATCTATCAAGCTCCACCTTGATAGATATGAATTAATGATCTCTTACGTATATATAAGTATAATACCCGTATATATAATGATATATATTATATATATATAATATAATAAGTATTTTGTATATTATAAGTATAGTTCCTCTAACCTATTATATACTGTATTATGTACTATAATATAGTTTAATCTATATATGTATATAATTATCTATTAGTTAGTAGTGGCGTAAACACCTAATTAATTAAAGACTATGACAAAGGACTTTCTGATATTATGCAATATATTCTGTCCCCAAAAGTTTGAGCTCCTAAAAAAATAGCGCAATTTTTTTTTTTTTAGCATTTTTCTAATTTAAAATCTTACAAGGATTCCAAAAATGTATTCATTTTCCTGTAGCTATTGTAAGTTTTTTAGTATATGAATTGTTTTTTCTTTTTTTTACCATTTCTTACTAACATTTTACCAGGATTCTATATACATATGTATTCCTTTTTCCTGTAGCTATTGTAGTATTTCGAATATGGATTCGTGGGCTCTTATCTCAGGGCTTCGGCTTGATTTATAAGGACTATATATATATATATATTAAGTTATATATATTAAATATAATCATAGTATATATATATAGAGGTTGAACTGTGATATATATATATTAGATAATATATATATATATACTATATAGTATGTATATATAATATGTATATAATAATGCGTTCAGCCTTTGGATTTATCCGTCTTAACTGCTATCTTAAAAACTATAATCTACAGGAAAAAGGAATACATTTTTGAATTCAGCGTAAAATGGTAGCCCTGAACGTAATAATTAATTAATAATGAGTAATTAATAACAATAATATGTTCGTAATTTGTTGTTTTTGAAAGTAAAAAAATCTAATCTCTAAAAAAGTCATTATAACGGGGTCTAAATATTTGTAACGGGGTTTGTAACTGGGTTTGAATAGCAAAATCTCAAAACGCAGTAAAAGGCTAAATTATAGTATAATATATATACTATATTACAAATATGAGTATATATAAGTATATATATGATATATATATATATATGTATATATATATTATATATATATTATATAAATATATATAATTATATATATATATATAATTATATATATATATCATATAGATATGGGCAAAATAGGGGCTCAGAGCGATCGAGGAACATAGGCGGGCGCACATTTTTTCCATACCGCGTGTAGGGAGTGGGCGGAAGGAACCCCACGACAACAACAATACACAGAGGGGGAATATAGTCCTATCTCCGTAGATTCCCCCGGAACGCACGACGAGACCCGGACTCTCCAATCCGGGCGGTATATCCCCCTTGGGTATTCTTTAGTTTTTAAACACCACCCATTATTTAGAGGGCAACGTAAGGTTACGTTAATTAAATATTGTAAAGCAAACCAATATCATTTATTTAACTTTTTGTAACCTAACCTTTTTTTATTTTTAAAAGTTTTCCAGGAAATTAACTCTTTACGCTGATTCCAAAAATATATTCCGTTTTTATGTATAGCATTAATAGTTTTTTAAGATACATATGACATAAACTAATAACTAACTAATATATATTATTATAATAGTATATAATTATATATAATAAGTATGAGAAACGATTGATAAATGGATGGATATATATAATAATATATATATATTATATTATATATATATATATATGGACAATTTATAGTAACGGGGACACCGTTAATATTTGTTTAGGTTAATTTTTATTTTTTTTTTTTTTTTTTTTTTTTTAGGTTTAAGTTTGGTTAGAGTTAGGTTAAGTTTAGGTTATGTTTAGGTAGAGTTAAGTTAGGTTAGTTTTTACCAAAAATTTAATGTATTTACCCTAAAATTAATTAAAATAACGATACATTAATTATTGATGATTCGCTCCTGGAGTCAAACACTTATAAATAGCCTATATATATTATATATATATAATATATATATTATATAGTATATATATATATTCATATATTATATTATATATATATTATATATATATGATCTATATATTATATATTAATATTTATATATATATAATATATATAATCTATATTATATATTTATATTATACTAATAGTATATTATGACAAGTAAGTAGCGAGCTATTGAAGAAGTCTTATCTAGTAATACGCGAATTACGATCCTACAATTTTAACTAAATCGTTAAAAGAGTTAGAAAACATTACACAAACTTAATTCCCTTTTGATATATAATTTAGCTTGTCCCTTAAGATACGGGAATGAACCATATGATAGTAGGGCTGTACTACAAAACTCGTCTGCATCGCATAGAAATAAACACTTCGCTTCTCTCCTGTAACGGACGCCCAGTATCTATATATCTATATATAATATAATATTATATTATATACATAGTATAAATATCGCTAGCTTACCGTACTTATATATATTATACTATATATTAGTATTGGAAATTATCGTATAGTACAATTTTTTTTTTATTAATAAATATAACGTTAATAATAAAATTTTAAAATTTATAAACTACTATTACTTTCAAATTAAAATTATTTAATACTGTATATTTATTTTATAATATTTTTACTAGATATATATAATATACTGATATAATATATATATATTATATATAATATAATATTATTATATTATATATAGTTATATATCTATATTATTAATATATATATATATATATATTAGGTAATTATATAGTATTATATATTATTTATTATATGAACTATATAGTTAAATTATATTTTAATAGAAATTATATTAATAACTGGAATAAATATGGTTATATCCTTCAGGAATGCAGTAAAAAAATTAAAAATAGAAATAACAATTTTTTTTATATATCCGCTAATTATTTGAAAAGTAATCTAGAATGTTTTTTGGGTTGGTTGCATTTAATTTTTTTGTAAAAAATCATTGGAAGATTCGAAATCCGAATTCGATTCGAAACGATTCGTCGGATTCGTGATTCGATTCAGGCTTTTTTACATGGATTCGTGATTTGTATGTTTGCGATTCGACGAATTTTCACACGACACGGATTCGGATTCGGACATCGAATCGATAGGATCCTGGAAAATCGGATTCGGGATCGACGAACTATTTCCCACACACAATCACGGAATTTCGGAATTCGGATATCGAAAATCAAAAGTGGCCGGATCGCTCATAGTTCAACTAGGATGCATATCACTATCTATGCTTATATCTTTATATATATAGGTGAATATCAATTATATATCATCTTATTATATATTAGTGATATATATTAGTATATAGGGATATATACTTATACTATAGTAATAGTGTAATATAATAAGGTATATTACGATGATATATATAAGTAGTTTACTATATATTTAAGTTAGTAAAGATAAATATATATGTTATAAATGAGCGATATCCTTATAATATATATATGTACGTATGTTATATATATAGTATTATAATATATATATATATTATAATGGTATATATATTGTATAATATAGTTAGTAGATATCATATAACGTACTATATTATAGTATAGGATATATAATTAAGCTATTAATACTATAGTATATGTGTGAAATTGCATCTTAAAGATTCTTATAGACTTTCAAAGAACTGTATTTAATGCTCTAAAGTAGTTTTCCATAAATTATAGTTAGAAAACCTAAAAACCCCCTTTTTAAATTTTTATTATTATTTTTTTTTTCTGTTTTGCATTTTCTTTAGATTATAATTTATTTTCCATAGATCGGCTTTCTCGGCCTACCTGGGGACGACGTCCCCTCCTCCGTCGCGGGGGGCCGAGAGACCCCGAATCCTGCATCTTTGCAGTTTAACCTATGGTATTCAATAGTTTATAAGTAATATTTGAATTTTAAAGGGGAAGTAAAATTTTATTACTTTTTTTTTAACTAATTGGAATTCATACCCAAAGGTAAACCCCAAAGATGGCAGGAGTCCGGGTCTCTCGAGTCCCCTAAATGGGGGAAATAATAATATAATAAATTTCTAAATAATTTCCCAAACCCTGAATAAGAATGCAGAAAAAAAAAAACAATGAATAATAAAGTACGTTAATAAGTGAGGAATTTTAGGATTAACATATATTTATGAACTTTATTCTAAATGCAATTCTTTGAGAAAGATGTCTATAGATTTTTAATTATGTTATTATGCAGATATTGAGCCATATATAATACATGAGATTTTAATGGTAATATTTTTACGTAAGTATTAATATTTATATTAATATATTTATTCTATTTCGTAATATATATGCATAATATACTCATATTAATAATACTCTATTATATATTGAGCAGTATATACGTATAATATATATTTAGTGTAATTGTAATGAACTATATGAGTTCAGCATAAGCGACTAATAAAAACATATAGGTATTGTTGATGATTAATCGGAATGTACACGTTGAGGTTAACGATGTTCGTAAATATATATAGAAGATGATACTGGCTATTGTACTCATTTAACTTATATACATATTATATTAGTGATATATGAATTATATATATATCAAATGTAAATTTAATAGGTGCATACGACAACTGATAGATTTTAGATAATTAGTTTCATATATCATGACATATAGTAGCGGTATGTACATACGAGCAATGAATATATTATTTACATTGAAATAAAATATTATAATAGTAATTACGCGTAGTGTTATAAGGTTTATATCATGTGTACTAGAAGCTAGAGCTCGCGATGGTAGTTAATTTAAATAGTACTAAAGGTATATATATATATATATATAAGATTATGTGATGTCGTATATATCTATTTTTATATCTATATTAATATTAATAAAGTTCTTTGAAAAGTTTGGATTTTATTATTTTATTATGCAATTTCAGCCATATATATATAAGAGTTATATTTTATGAGAAAGGTTATAAATGGAGTGTGTTCCTGACGTTATTAGTGTAGTAGTATATATATATCATTATATTAATAATATTATATATAGTTAGGTAGATTATTCTATCAGCTATATAGCTATAAGTATAGTAATACGGTATAAGTATTAATATATAGCGTAGTCTATTACTCGAGTAAATTGGATATGTATGATGTATATATATCTACCGTATATATATCAGGAAATGGTTTGTTGTAGTTATCTACGTTATATATAGTCTACTAGATAGTGATGCTATATATTTTAGCAGTATATAATCGGATACTAAATACCCTACTCAATATAACTATAATAATATCTAGTATTCTATATCTATATATATACGGAACTAGATATATATATATATACCCTAGTGAGGGTAACACAAATGAGGTCGCTGTGCCTTATATCATATATTATATATTATATATCTGTATATATATATATATAATAATAGTATACGCTATTATAATAATAGTCTTAGGTATATATAATATATATATCTATATATACTATATATATATTATATAGTATATATATATTATATATATACCGTATAATATATATCTGATATATAATACTAGATACTAGTAGTATTATATATATTAGGTATGTATATATATTATATATATTACGTAAGTATGTATATATATTACTATATATAATGAGGCAGCATCCTCGGAAGAGGTTCAGAGCATGGTAATAGAAAAACTATACATCTACAGGAAAATAAATAAATTTTTGATTTCAGCAAGTATATTTCATCGCACAATTTTTAAAAAAACATTTTATTTAATTGTAATATTTATATAACACCTAATATTGTAAACTCTTACAGGCTGGATGTACGATTTTGATTTGCTTGAATACGATGCCTAGTTCTCGAAAGTCAAAAGGTGCCAAATACCACTTTTTTTTTACGCTTTGGGAGAAACTTATTTTTTCTTTTAATATCCTTTTTAGGGGTTCGAGCCGGCGGAGGGACAGAGTGAGGGGACGAAGTCCCCCGTCGTCCCCGGTAGGCCGAGAAACCCGACTCTATCCATCGTTCTTGTTTACCCTTGGGTTATTCGTTAGTGTTTTACAGAAAAAGGATCACTTTGGCAATTTTTGCGTGCTCATCAGTCGGAGTGAGCGCATCTTTGAATTGTCAAAAACTGTAATTTTTTCAAAACATTTTTAATTTTAATTTCTTACAAAGCGTTATTTTTTTTTATCTTTTGTTAATTTCGGGGTAAAAATGTCTCTGATTATGAAAATGATATTTATTTTCAGTGTACCTGTTAAATAAGTTTTTCTAGTTAATGCCCTGATCTTCCGGGATTGCTGACATATTATATATATAATATATATATATTATATATACTTATAATATTATATAATAGTATATGTAATACGTATATTATTATTATATATATATATAATATATATATACTATATAGATATATATATATATATATATATATATTATATATATATATGGCTCATGTCTATTATCTGCTTCCAATTTAGCTTAAGTCAATTTTTCATACTTACGTTTCGAAACACGTTTCCAATTATAATCACAGCATGTTTTTTTTTTGTTTTTTTATTTTTAACATGCACAAACCATTCAATTAGAAATTATAGAAAATATATAGCTTAACAGTCTAGAGCGTTGTCATAATGGAGGAACTTGGCCAAACTAATTATTTTTTTGAGAATTTTAATTTTTTCTTTTTTTTTTTTTGTAAAATAAAAATCAGATAAATAAAAAGAATTAATATTAATTTTATAGGCAACCGGTTTGCTCGGGAGCATGCAATAGCCCGCGTCGTTGTCTGCAACGCTGACCGCGGCATTTATGTATCCCACTTCTATGGTAATTTGTTAATTAAAAAAAAATGACACATGCCGCCTACTTCATAATTCCACGACTTTAGGTACATAGTTCATGAATACCACTCTGTGTGTTTGTTCTGTAAGTTAAAACAAAAAAAGTGTAACATTGGCGTCTACATTCATAATTGCAACTTTAGGTACAATGAATCAAATTTAAATTTTGCATATGAATGGTCGTAATTTTTTGTTAGCTTAGGTGTGGTACCTCCTCCTCAAAATATCAATTTTTTTACTTTTTTTATTATTTTTTTTAAAAAATTTAATTATACTGTTTTATTTGACTTTTATGAAATATTGTTTGGATCCATGAATCGTATGTATATGAGGCGTGGAATGCAGATACAGTACATGATATATATATATAAATATACTATATATATATAATATATTAATATTGATATATATATTATATATATATAATATAATATATATTAATAATCATTATATACGTATATATATATATATATATATATATTATATATATATATATATATTATATATATATATTAAACAAATAGGGCAATACCTAATGGAGAAGGACCTGAAAAGCAAAGCGGTAATTCATACCCGGTCAAATGCTTTGGATGCTCAAAGGTTACACACAAGACACCCCAAAAGCCGTTTTATTTTTCCCTCTTGTGCGAAGCATAAATCTGTGAATTTGAAAGTATTTCACCATAGACTCGAGTAACGAAATCATCTGATGATCAGAAGAAGGAATGAGATTTCAGATGGTCCAAGAAATGAGAGTTGAGAAAGGTTTCAAAGATTTAGCAGGCGATAGTTAGAAAGCTCAGAGCATCTGCCTTTCTTCGGGATAAGCTGGACATATGCGAACTACCAACATTGAGGGAAAGTGTTAGTATTAAAGCATAGAGAACATAGTTGAACGAGAACTGGTGCCAAATCGGAAGTACAATTCCCTCGAAACCCAGGGAGGAATGTGCATCAGTCAATTACCTTCACCAATGCTCTTAGATTTAAGAGCCAATGCACCGGATTAAATTTAATCGGTAAAAGCGTATGGGACCTGAGGAGAGACAGGAGGGATGATTTTTTAATTAAAATGTTGACACCTCACGGGCATATTCTTGTTCTAGGGTGGGAACCGATCTAGGTAGTTGCTACCTAGGATCCGCAAGAGGGATCGAACCCCAGACCCTTGTCTTGCGACTCATTAGCTCTTTCGATTGAGACACGATAGCAAGCCAAAGAGATTAACCTTTTAAGTTGGAGTTTTAGCAACAGAACCATCAAAGGGAATAAGTGGAGGAGGAAATGAAGATATGCAGAAGTTGTTGGAGGTGTCTTGGCAAGAAGTCTTCAAAATTTTTCAGTAGGAGAACGAAGAAGGTTAGGGCACTTTAGTTTAATGAAGTTTGGCTTTGCTCTTCGATATAATATCCCTGCAACGATTTCGAGCTGAATGAAAGTTAGCGAAATCGAAAGAGAACGAGAATTTTTTCACTTCCGTTAGGCATTGTCTCTAGCAGCTTGGATGGCACGAGAACGAAGTACGATTGAACGATGGATTTTGAAGACAGAAATATTTAGACAAAGAAGGAATGAGCTTGCTCATTCTATCAGTGATTACAGCCCCCACCTTATCAGAAGAAGTGTGAAGCGTCTTCCAGTGTTAAAGCAATCACTCTAGGGAATAGTTAAGCTTAGAAGCGACTCAAGGCCTCCCAATCAGCTTGATTAATGTACCAAAAAAACATGGAGCTGTTGGAAAGAAAACATGAAAATTAATAGATATAAGATTGTAGTCAGAGTTTCCAATAGGGGCGATGGTGGTAAAATAGTTTATCGGCCTTGTGACCTAATAATAGTATTCAGGCGGTTGTTGTCTACTTGCCAATAGAGTTAATGTTTGTGCTCACAGCATGTGAATAACATAAATCTCGAAGACGTGATATTTTCGAACATCTGAGTACACACTCCTAAAACTCTTCATATGTTTCAAACCATCACAACGTTGTCCATTCAGAAGATCCAAATTTAGTGTTAGCATTCTCTGTATGTTTGTGGATTTCTGCCTGTAAAGAATTCTCCTTTTGGTGTTTGCAAAAGATGCCACTAAAACGTAGAAAATATTTCACGGAACGCAAAATAAGTTTTCTCAATTCGATTAATATAATAATAATAGTAAGTATAATATTATATATTAATGATATTATATATTAGTATATATAGTATTATATTTATAAATATATATATATATAGGTATAGAATATAGTATATTATATATATATATATATATATTTATATAGTAAACTATATACTAGTATATATATAAGTACTATATTATATACTCTATAATAGATCTCTGATCTATGTAAAATAGTAAAATTATATACTATTATACTATATCCAACTCTGATTACTTACTCTCACTTATATATATATATATATATATATATACTATATATATATATATAACTATATATATAATAATTATATATTATAGTAATAACGTATAGTAAATATATATATATCTTTATATATATATATATATATATATATAATATATATCTATAGTATATATATATATATGATTATATCTATAATATATATATATATATACTATACTATATATATATAGTAGTATATATATATCTATATCCTATAATAATGATATATAAATACATATATAATAATATAATAGTAGTATTTGTTAGGTATCTTTGGATTTTTAATTTCTGTTATAATTTAATATTATATTAATTGAAAATTTGAGAGTCTCAAGTCAGCAATTTTCTCGTAGTTTAATAATTTTCGGTGGGTGGGAAGGTGTTAGATTCTCTTCTATCTTCTTACTTTGTTGTTTATATAGTATATATATATATATATATATAAGTCTTATAGTATAATAATATATATATATACTATATATATATTAGTATAGAGTACTAAAGTATATATCCTATCATTATAATAGTATGATATAATAATAATTGTTTGTGTGTATGGTGTGTGTGTGTGTGGTGTGTGTGTGTGTATGTGGTTGGTGTTGTGTAGTGTTTATGTGCGCGTGATAGAATCATATTTATTATTGCAGAATTATTTAAATGAGAAATCGCCATAACCAATCGAAAAAAGAAGATGAAGAATAGACCCACCAAAAAAAGAAAAATGTTTTGGCCGACTTCCATCGTACGCGTCGTCCGCCCGTTCATCTGCAGCGCATCTTTTGCGAACCCTTTTTTTTTACGTGCTTTACACGTTCTTTAAATGGAAGATAATCAACGGCTTTAACCTTTGTGGCTTTTCGATCCTTTGTGAGAATTATGAAAGTTGCATTTTTACTCACAAGCGTGCAAAAAAATATGAATCTTTGCACACGAATATACACACGAATATACATACGCACATATATTCACATATACACGCTGTCCAAATTTCGATTGATAAATTATTTAATTTTTTTTTTTTTACATTTCAATTTCATTTGTGATTATATCGGTAAATGAGGTAAAATATTTATGTTTCTAAAATTATATATATTTTGAATTTATTAAATTCGTAAATAATTATAATATATATGATAAAGGCAATTATTTAATTATAAATTACTTCAATTCAATTAGTTGTGAGTCTTTTCAACATACATTTCCCAGGAAATTCTTTTTATTTAGCTTTATTCATTTTATTTAGCTTATTTTTGTTTTTGTTTTAATTTGCATATTTTTATAGTATTACAAAATCGACTAAAGAGAGGAAGAAGCAAAAACCAGTGTGAAAAGTTCAATTTTAGGAGAAATCAAAACTGTTTAAACAGTCTAGATTTTAGAGTAACATAAGGAAAACAGAAGGAAGGAAAATTAGATGATAAATTTTTGTCAAAGTACCAGGAATGGAATGAACAAGATGATTAGGTAAGATACTTTATTTTATTTTATTTTATTTTATTTTATTCATATTTTTTTCGAAACAGGTATTTTCGTTTCACTCGAAAGATGGAAAGTTGCGTCTTAGCTTGATTTTGGAATGAAATGTCTGAGGAATGAATTTCAGGAGTTTAAAGACGAAGGATATCCCCAAAAGCTATCAAAGGATATCCCCGAAATCCCCGAAAGCTTTCAAAGGATATCCCCGAAAGCATTCAAATCAGTAATTCTGTGAAGGTAGTCATGAAAACAGTCTGACTCAAATGAATGTTTTTAGGCTTAGTTGAAACGCAAAGAAATATATTATATCCAATACATCAAATAAATCAATACGTCCAAATCAATTTCTCCACAGAGTAGTAATAATATCAAAGGAATGAAACCTCAGAACTGACCATTTAATAACACCAAAGTAACATAAGATTTATCACACTATAAGACCAAACGGTTGATCAAAGGGAAATAAGGAGAGATCAAAAAGGATACAACAAAGATCAGAGGAACCCAGAAGAGGAAATAAGTTAGCAGTATAATACGGGGGTTCATCTCCATTGCTATTTAGGGGTACGGGTTGGGAGCACTGACTGTTTGACTGTTCAAAATTGTTTTGAATTAAGAATTCGTAGACAAGCTGCCAAGATCATTAGCTTTAGTGTGAGAGTTAGGGTAACCGACAAAGCTTCACCACTAGATTTCATCGAACTGAAAGTGTTGACGAAGGAAGTGGAGGAAGACAAGTTAATCTTAAACCCGTAACTAAGGGTCTCCGAAAAAAAAGTGGATTGGTAAAATCGTCATATTAAGAAGAATGCACTGGAGGAGCGAGAATTGTGAGTTAAGCAGAGATGAGAAGAAAATTGCGTAATAGGATAGGAGATTGGGCGGGGGTTTTGTGAGGGAGTATGGCTGTGCTCACCTGGGCTCATGAGAAAAAATGAAACCCATAACTAATATGATCGACCCGATACCATAAGTGGAGCGTCTCTCTCCGATAACAACCCGTGCGAAAGCTTCTATGCGTGAAGTTTTTCTGACTGCGATGAGTTCTCACTAAAGTGTTATAAGGGGCGGGTTAAGGGTCTTTCTTTCGGACTGTTGCGTCACATCTTCTACAATTTTCTATTTCCGTGTTGTCATGTAGCGGCACCTTACCCCCAGCCATTGGGGAAGAATTGGTGGGCTTTGGATGAATTTTATATATATCTTGAATAACCTATATATAATAGTATATACTATTTCATCACTAATATCTATATATTATATATATTATATATTATATTATAATATATATATTATATATATATATATATATTTATATATATTATTATATATTATTAGTATATAATTATATATATATATATAAAATTAATAAACATCGAATATATTTATATAATATAATATATATATAATATATATATATATATTATATATATACGGTATATAGACTCATGGGAACTCCAGGGGATCGCGTATAAAAACTATATGATGATTGTCATATACATTGATCTGCCCGGCAAATTACTTAAAAGAATTCTGGATATCCCATTTATAGTGATTGGTTGTGGGCTCTTGAAAATCATTTTCTTTTTCAATCTTATAAAAGAAAAACAAAGATTTGATGTCTGACCTCTTGAGATGGGTAGAACACACATAATTGATCTCTGAGAGTAATTCCTGAATCCTCACATGGATATAAAAAAAATAACAATGATTAAAAATAATATAATTAAAATTAGTTTATAAAACTTATTTACCGTTATTGTATTTTATATCTATTAAAGACAATATTTATATAACCTATTGTATATATATTTAGTATTTTCCTTTTACTTCTTATCGTGATGCATTAATAATTTAATTGTGCATAGGTGCGATATTTTACAACTTTATTTTGCTATAGCATATCTATCTAATTAAAAATAGTCAAATTCCTTTATTGCTCACTTTTTCTTTCTAATATTATGCCTCTCTTACTTCTTATACTTCTTCAGTTATGTAATATATGAGTAATGATTAAAATAATTATTATTTTAATAACTGAACTATAGTATATATATATATTATTAATATATGTATTGAATGATATTATTATTATTTGCTAAGAATTTAGGTTGGATTTCTTTATGTGAGCTAAAGCACTACCTATATAGTAGAGATGGTATATTTAGTAAATCCATATTTGAATATGGATATTTATATTATCCAATACATTTAAAGTATGAAGTATATTGCATAATATTAAATATAAGTTATAAAGTAAAAATATAAGTCCCTTCTGTGATGATTACTCTCTCTTTCGTAAGTTATGCGTGAATTGTGTTAAAGTTACACAGCCTATATTTATTCCTGGGCGCGTTTTCCACAAATTTATATTAGTGCCTCATTAGACTCTCGGATTAGGTATTGAGCGATAATTCAATTATTTACTCGCGAATGAATTCCCTGCTTGCAGGTCTTATTGCGCCTGTGTGTTAGTGGGAAGTGAGCGGTCGTCTGCTCGTGGCGTACCTGGGGTCTCAAGTGAGATAGTGTGCAAGTATACGGTTAGTTAGGCACACTACGCATATATTCAATATAACTTGATTTGATATTTGTGTCTTTCATGATACTATAACATCTTAATTAGTCGCTTGTTTTATTAATTAATTCTTTTGAGCTAACTTAGTATCTGACTTCCAACTAGGGATCGATTGGGAGGTAATCTTACCAAATAAAGCGAACTCGCGTCGAAGAAGGTTCACCTCTTAAGTTACTCTTATAAGATATTCTCTATAGCTTATCGACTTTTAAATGCTAAAGATTTTTTGACTTCGGCGAAGATAAATTCTAACATATATAATCTCAGAGTAATAATTAGAATTTAATATGTTTTATATACAAAAAAAGTTAAAATTGCACCTCAGTAAAGATGGCGGATATTACAAAATGAGGAAGGGTAAGGTAAGGTGGAGGGTGAAATAGTTTGTTCATTGTGGAAGTGCATTAATTGTATAGTTTCATATGAGTTCCTGAACCGGGTTTAAAAATCCAGCAAGAGTTTAGGAAGAAAATGTATGTTAATATATTAATAGAAATCTTCTCATAAGTATAAAAACTATTTAAGTAATGAACTAAAATGATATACTAATACTCGTTACCATGAATTAACTGTGTGCAAGATTTAACAAACAGTATTCTTTTAGATACTATGTAACCAGAGAAGCTAAATAAGTCGGTATCAATTCTTCAACATATCATTGAAGCTGTGCAAGAAAAAATTTCATTTAATGTAGCTTATAAACCAGAAGGTATAAAGTAGGAAAGATATTCAAATAAACTATACGTGGACAGCAAATGAAAGAGAAAGGAGTAACAACTCAGAGTCTGCATCAGAATGTACATGACAAACAATTACAATTCCAGAGACATGATAATTAGAATACAATTAATAAAATATAACAAACCAATTTATAGTGATAAGATTGAAATAACCTAAATAAAATGATACTCGAAGTATCTTCAAACAAGAGTTTAACACAATTTGTAGATCAAAAAAGCAAAAAAAGGTTGTATAGCCGCTGATAGTATGCTCACAAACAGAGATTTAATACAATATATCGATACCATAGTCTGATTGAATAATCATGTCCTCCTAAATATACAATGTGGAGTAGTGCAAACCACTTACCTCTAAAAAGGATATATCAAAGTCTAACCGGAGCAAGTGTACAAAAGAACCTCACTTCTTTTCTCAAGTTCATAAACCAGTGGGTAGAATTGAATAAAGACAGAGTGCTAGAGACATTACTAGGAGATTTAAAGAGTGAGCGTTCGACAACAATCAAAATGATCCCAAAAGCGTATCACGAGAACAAAAGGTATCAGAATGAGTATCTAGGTCTAGGTTTATACTCGATCGAAATATGGTCCATGAGATTAGATATGAGAAGACTCATATAGTATCTCGATATCGTATAGATTATAATTTATAGTCTATATCTCTCTAAATTAAATATAAGTGCTTACATAATACAAATAGTTGTACCCGAGTGTGAGACAAAAACTCTAGCTAAAACTCTCGTGATCAAAAGATGATAGATCATATATGTTTTCGTAGTGTGAGGGAATATTCTCATTTAACATAATGCTTAAACCAAAACTTATTCGAATTAGATTCAGCCTCCAAATGTTGAAATACAAATTGAAAATTGAGAATGAATAATTACAGAATAAGAAAAAGCTTTAAGGTAAGAAAGGTTACATAATTTAAAGTCGAAAACGATATGGTATAAATTACAGCAGAAATAATCCAAACAAAAAGGGAGAAGATCACTAAAAGCCATTTTTAGAATTCTCAGCGAATAGGTAATCAGTGAAGTTTTACGTAGTGGAACAATAGAAGAAGAACTGTCCTACAATATACAATCTCATAACTTGTAAAGAAGAAAAGATATTCCATTGCGTGATAAAATAATAGGATGCAGCAAATCTTTCGTATGCAAGCCTCGAAATAATGATGAATTAGTTGTGGTGAAATAGATAGGGTAGAAGTATGCTAATATCATCAAATTAAGGACAAAAATTTAGTAAGTATCCAGTATCGATAATGTTCGTATTAGCTTTAATTTTTAATAACTATGGTTGATGATAATTTATATAATATTTATTATGATTATTAGGTTGTTGGTCTTCTTTATACGAAGCTTGTATGAGAGACTACCAGTCAGGTTACATAGTGAAAATAGTATCAATCTTGAAGAATGTTATTGTATAATATCACACGGCTTAATTTCAGATTGCCTTACCTTAAATACATATTTTATATAGAGGGTTACAGACACTTTTGCTCTGGGTATTTGTTGGCCATATATTTTGTGAGGAAGCTAACAGACCTTATAAATAATAAATGTAGGAAATAGGTTATAAGATTGTAAGAAAAATATTTTTAATGCTAAATTTGTTAATTGACGATATATATGTCCTCGAGTTTGTACCATGTTTGAATATAGTAAAGTAAATAAAAAAAATAATGAGCGTCGGGCCCTCTCGCTCGTCTGTTTGGAGCTAATTTATACTTTCTCTCTAGTTCGTTATAAAGTGTGATTAGGAATGGCATAAGCCATACGATGTTAACGCAGTCTGTTTCGCAACGACACACTTGAGTCGCATGCCAGCTTGAACATTACTGTCGCTAATTTTGATAGAATTGATATAAATATTTTTTTGTAGTTAATTCGTGTTCGAATTGGTTCGTACATGTTTTTTCCTTGTATAATATATATAATTCGGCTTTCTTGCCTGGCCGCGGGTGAGTGGGGGTCTTTCATAGATCGGGGCGCCCGCCTCGCCGTCCTTATAATTGTAGACCGAAGCTCTCTGCGCCAGCAGTATAGCGTCGATGTGAACCTCTCGCCTGATCGACGCAAGAGGGCGTCATCGGTCACACAGACGCCTCATGCACGCTCAGTGTGAGTGCCATGTGGTGGCTGTGGAGATTTTTTTTGTGTGTCATAAAATAATTTTTTGACTACATCGCGGCCAAATAATCTTAGGAATCTAATTAATAATCAAAGATAACGTAAGAAATTCAAGAGAAAATACAAAAAGAAGCTAGGAAAGAAGCACGAACACCCGACTCCGCTTAATAGACACGAGTGAAGAAATAGAAAAAAAAAATGACAATAAATTATTTATAATATAACTAAAAAAAAGGTATAATATAAATTAATAATATAATAAAACTGATGTCATAAAATACAATTAAAGATCCCGAAGATCAATGTAGATATAATAACCCGTGTAAACAAATAAATAAATAAAATAGAATATTAAGTAAAAATATCAACCATTGTAATACGATGCATATAAAATGGAGATGACAATGCTGAGAGCAAGCAGAAGCTTGAAACAACAGTCATTTAATTATAGCAAATAAATTATCAAATTGACAAGCACAAAGTAAATAAAAATAAACCGCGCCGAGAATTAGTTATTTACAGAAATATATACGGTATATATACAAGTCATCTTAATATAGTGACCGCAAATAAATATATGGTTATTTCCTCCAGTCTCTAGAATAGCACTATAAACAGAACAACACCTTAATAATACACGGAATAATTATATAAAATTGTAATATTAGTAGTACTTATAAAAAGTGTAAGATTATTCACCAAAGTTATCAAATAAAAGTTAATATATCTTGATTCGTTGAAGCAGGAAGCAAAGTAAGGTTCTAGGTATACTATGATATTTGATCAAATGCAGGCAACTAAAATATAAGTTTTCAAATGCTGTAGTTACAGTGAATAACAAAGGTACGAAAAAGTAAAGAACTCGAAGTTGCTTGAAATTTTAAGTCTCTTTATTTTAGAAAAATAATATCCTAAATATTAAAATAGGAAGAGGTCACAGAACTCATTATAGTGAATTCAAAGGGAAATGCAAAGTTCTTGAATGTGGAATTCATAAAAAAATAGAATTTAATCTAACAATAAGATTCAAAAAATTATAAATGATTGAATAAGAATATTCCAATACCAGATAAAGATAATTGTAAATACTATAATATATGTGATTAGTAGCTAGTTAAAGATTGCTGAAATTTATGTCTCATTATTTTGAAAAAAATTTCATTTCGTAATTAAAGATAGAATAAAGTGAGGAGATAGTGTCTCAATCAAGAACCATTTAGATATTCGAATACAGGAAAAATTCAGTGTGTCTCACGTTAGTTTGGTGTAGTAAATTCAAAAAAATGATAGGTTTAATGGACCCAATATTCTTTATCAAATAAACTCTCCATCTGCACCATGATTGAAACGCAAATTATTCACATGCACGATAAAGAAAGGTTTTTAGCTATATGGTTCTCTATCAGATGTATTCTCTTCGACTACTGTATAGTAATAGTGAAATAAAAGTAAGAAATATCTAAATAAATCCTTTTCATAAAAAGAAATGACAGAAAAAATTTGTTATATTTGTTGAACATGTATTCAGAATAATTGTTCGTTTTTGTCTTATGAATGTCATTTATTTTGGTTTATAGTTGATTTTTGTGATTTGTGATCTGTAATATTTATTAAATATTATTGTTATTATTTATTTCTTTTCCTATGATTGTTTGTTGATGCAGTAATAACTCGTTTCAACATATGAATAGATTTTCTGGCTTTCCCTGGCTTGTTCTGTAACCTTCTCCGGGTATACTTTCACCCATTCTATATTAGGGTACGCTTTGCTTGTCTGGTAGGACTTCTTTTCGTGAAGGCATAAGCATCCACCTTATTTGAAAGAGGGCATGGTAACTTTTAAGGACATAACGAAAAAGACCAATAGTTTTTGATAATTTTGCTATTTCTTTATGATCAAGACAATAATGTTATGGAAAGAGTCAAGGTATCATATCTTCTTTAACCCATATATGCTATGAATTCATTCTTTTACAGACGGTACTTGCGCGACTATTTAAAATTTTAAAGTTGAGGTGCTGGATTGATATAATATAAAACTTTTTTTCTTGTTTTTTAGCTATTTGCAACTTTAATAATTTTCATTTTGGATGCGGCATATTGTAGGAATGTAGTTAATATTAATATACACGTTCACTTTTGCTCTAATGCACACACAAACACCTACCACACGCATACCACCATCAACAATCACATAACACACACCACCTAACCTACACACCACACATCAACATATAATTAATTAATTTATAATATATATATTAATTATATATATTATTATATATATATTATATTAATAATATTAATAATATATTATATTATTATATATATAATAATATTATTATATATTATTATTATATATATATATATATATAAATTTATATATTTTATAATATAAGTATAACTATATAAAAATTATTATAAAACTATTAATACAACAATAATAATAACTCGTAAAATAAAAGATATAAAAACAAAAAGCCGTTTTTGACATAACATACGATGTAAGAAATTTATATCTAAAGAAAATAAATATATTATAAATAATAATATTCTTATATAAAAATGCACCCTCAAATATAAATTACCTAAAGAATAGATATATATATATTTAATTTATGTATACGAATGATAAACACTAGATTAAGCAGTTGTGATTAGAGAGATTAGATATTAATTTCATTACCGTAAATATTTTGATCTAATAACTTAAGGTGAAAACGCCTATACCTAATATAAAATGTACAGTCTCGCTAAGATATTTATTATCTAGATAGCCTAAAGTTATTGTTTTAATGATCACGATTGGATAGATGATTTATATACTCCCTTGCTCGTCTCCTCTCGCTCGCGGCTTTCATAAAAATTATTCATAAAATAATTATACTTTACATGAAAATATTTGGATGGTAGCTAGCGACTTTTATTATTCGACTTTAATCTTAAATTTTTGAAAGAATATATTACATTATTAACTTTTTAATTATATAATATTTCAATTTTAATTTGTTTTACAAACTAATAATAATACTTGCAATCTTGATGCAATTATTATTGTTATCATATTTTGATTAATTTTAATTATATATTATTAATGTGATTGAATATAATATATCTAATTCATTTAAATATATCTGTTTAGTTCTAATTTTAGTTGAATATCAAGTCGATTATTACCTGAAAGCATTATTTTAACAGCCTTTTTGTTCAATTGCCATATTAAATTTAAAAACGATGACATAGTGCGTTATTTTGTCAGGTATTGAAATTCCGTAAATTAGATTTATTTTAATTTATTTTTACAAATTTATTATTTAACAGTATATTTATGTTGTGTTATGTAATTACAGCTTGATTGAAATGAGTAGCAACAATTCAACTAATTTATTATTATTATTTTATAACTAAGTTAATTTTCTTAATATGTTAATTTATATTATAATTAAAGAAAATATTTAAGAAGATGTGAATACTCTAATGATATTATATTACGTTTGCCATTATCCGTTTATTATAAAGAATTAGGATAAATATAATATGTAAAATATATAATTTAACTATTAGGTGTGTGTGCATAAAATAAACTAGTTTATGGTGTTAATTGTGGGTTTTTTTTTTGTTTTGGAAAAATAAAACAAATTCTATTTTTTTTAAAACAAAATGTTTTTTTTGTTTATTTTATAGTTTTAGTTATTTATTCATTTTTATTTGTTTATAATTTAGAAGATGATTTTTTTATAATATTACAAGCTAACTGTACCCAAATACCCCTTCTTCATAGGATGAAGCCTATTATGAACTATTAATACAGTTTGAGATATTATTAAATATTTTTAATCAGCTTAATTATTTATTATCTATATTATATATATATATATATAATATATAGTAGTATTATAATATATATATGTTAATATATTAGTATTATATAATACTTATATATATAATACTATATATATATATACTAATATAGTAATTATAATATTATTATTATATTACTATATACTTATATATATATATATATATATATATTCAAAAAAAGGTAATGGGAATACATTTAATAACAAACAGTATGTGGTTTTTCTGAAGGAGTCAGTTATCTGATTTGAAGTGTAGAAAAGGTGAAGGAGGAATTTATGTAATAGGAAAAGGGTTGCATTTTTATTTCTGTGTAGGGTAGATAAAGTTAATGTGTATTAGTGTGTTACAGTAAAACTTTACCTTTTCATTTTAAACATAACAGGTGAGTGATATTCTCTCATAAGTATCTATACTTTATGTAGCTGGCGGTTGCATACACGGTAGTTAATTTTATTGGTATTCGAAGTGAAAATGTATTATTGTATTTTTGATGTTTTGAGTGATGAAGATAGGAAGATTGCTGGATAGAGTTTAAGTGTGATAGATTCTGGTATTAGTTTAAATCATGTGAGTAGTTGGTTTATAGTAATGGGAATATCGCGTATCATTTATTGTACTCTCGATGTGTAAAAATTAACAGCTTTAGTGAGTATGAACTTTGCGATGCCGAGAGCGAAGGTTGAATACGAAAGAATAAAGTGTCGCTAAAATAGTGATGCAGAAGCTTTATATTAAAGTGAACAATAAAATGGTAATTAATTATAGGTATGTTTATGTTAAGAACTCGACTTCGCTAAATGTTCAAATCATAGGCCAGTGTAATTTAGGTGTAACATCTGGAGAGGTTTTTCTAGAAAACTGTATATTAAATGTCTAGTGTTATTAAAGCAATAAATGTGAATGGCATTTTGCAATACGAAAGTGTGAAAGCGTGAATGTCAAAAGAAGTTATAAATATAGAAAGATTTTCCATATAGTAGGAAGTAACGTAACATTAATTTATTTAATATATAATATTATGTTAATATATGTGCAGTGATGGTGGAATGAGAGAGGTGATAGCAAGCGGTATAAAAGTTAAAAATAGAAAAGCTTGGTTGAATGTACTTAAAAGCAAATGATAAGTTTCAAAAGAATAGAATGCTTGCTGAATACTCTAAAACAATAGGAGAAAAAAGGGTAATTGCTTAAAAAGATGTGACAATACTGTAAAGAGAAAATAGAGAGTAAGGTAATATAATGAACGATTTGGGAAGTTGAAGATAATGTGTTGAACATTACAATAGGAAAAATTTGGAAAGGTCTTTCTGGAAGGCAGCGTGCGAAGAGGTATAGTTTATAAATTTTTAAGAATAAGGTGAACCCTTGTGCTATACCTACTTAGGAGAATATAGTATTGTATTAAGGTATATAGAATAGTTTTCGTTAAATTAATAAAGCTCTAAATAGTGTGAGATACTTAAGAGTGTGGAAAGAACACTTTGAAATCTTGTAATAAATTGACTATTTCCATATGCATATGAGTAGTATAAATGTAATGATGGATTAGTTTTATTATAAGGAATAATACTGTGTGTGAGGCTTTGGAATCTACTAGTACTATAAGAAGGTCATGACAATAGGTATATTTGATTGGAGATAGTAGGTTATTAAGCAAAGAGGAGGAATGAGTAATAATAGGTATCTTATAGGTTCTATACTAATCATAACTATATGGTATAGGTATACTTATAAGGGAAAGTTTAGATAGAAATGGTAAATCTGCACTAGTTAATATAGCCATGAGAGATTATTTACATTGAATTATCGGAAAAAATAGAACTATTCCACATTTCGAAAGCAACCATATATTGGATAAACTGATCTTGAAAGTGTGTAAATTAAAGTCCTGATATATGAGAGGGTATATTTTAGTTTCCACATTGGGATTCGTTGATCATGCGGTATCTCTCTAGTATATGTTCTTATATATAGGACCTATTATGATATCGGAGTCAACATATAATTTAGCTCCCCTCTTAGAATTTTGTGTACTGGTCGTTGTCACTGAGGTATAAAATGGGAACTGATATTTGATGAGATGTATAAGTCAAAGATAACACGAGGTAGCGGTAACCTTTAGTTAATTTTATCTTTAGTTGTGACTATATTGAAAATATGTTAAACCACAGGGAAAGAGTATTAGTATGTTTTATGTGTGGATGTATTAGGTTTCCGAAAGAGTCGCCAGGAGCTACTCAGTGACTCCAGTGAAAAGGACTGATATTGTGCTTTGTTAACAATTCAACCTGAAGAAATCTAATAAGGGTGATTCCATAGTTCTTAAAAGGAGTAAGTATACTTTACGGCACATGTTAGTGGGAGTGCAATCTCCTAAATAACATTGAGTCACATTGATGCTATTTGAGGAGCGAAACTGAAAGTGTGCTTTGTGGTAGGTATTATTGTATTAGAGATACTGAGGTAAAGGAGCATTATTAATGTGCCAATATTAGCTCACTATCTCTTAATGAAAATCTCTCTCGTGTGTACGAATTAAAAGGGGATGATGGATAGAGGAGTTTAAATAGGGAAGGTCCTATGGCGCAATGACTGATGTACGTGTTACTCATATAAGATGGTTTGCGATGTAGTATGGTGGCTCTCTCTGCTTGACTACACACTTGAGAATTTATAGTTTGAAAAGTATGTATTACTGCGGATATAAACGGAATTATAGTATCTTCAGACGCGTAGATATATAACGATGGCCTTGTGCGCTTAAGAATGTTCCAATATCCTAAGGCACTATGACTATGAATGGCGGTTCGTCAACTAGAGACTGTGAACTTTTTTGAATGTTAATTAGTTACGTCAATTCGTTCTCTGTTTCATCTTCCTCCTTCTCGAGCCTTTTTCTCCGATTCCTCGGCCGGGTTTTTTGTGTTGATGTTCCCTTCCTTGGTCGTGTATTTCTAGTTTCTGACTTTGTTGAGCAGAGTATGTAACGGATATGGATGAGGTTTGGAATTAGAATACTCAACAAATTGGTGGTGCCATCCCAGCATGCAAGTTGACCGGTAAGGCCGATGGCATTCATTGTCTGATAGATTATTCAATGTTCTAGGTAACCGATTTTCATAGTGACAGGTAAACGATTTTCAAAGTGACCGGGAACCGAGATTTACAAAGTGACCGGTAACCGATATTCAAAGTGACCGTGTACTGATAAGTTCAACTTAAATTTTGTTCATATGATTTTTGGGTTTTTCGGTTTTCTGTTCGAAATCTGGATAAAGGGATATTTTGTGAAGAAAGGTAGTTTTTATTAGATTTGAGAGATCGAAGAGATTTAAGTATCAGCACTGTAGCTTAAGACTCGCTCCGAATTGCACCACAAAGCAAACACTTGGGCTCCCAAGCAAGATCCTTTGAACCTTCTTTGCCGAAGTTTGTTGAATTAATCTAAGGAGTTTAGGACAAAGTATAATTTATCTGATATGCTACAGGGAGACTTATGGGTGGTGAAAAAAGGATGAAACAGCAACTGGAAGTGGCGAATTGGTGACAACAGAGGTGAGAACGAAAAGGGTATGTCCTCCCTTTAAAGGGGATATGAATGATGGTGATGCATATATGTGGAAGAAAAAGGTGAATCTCTGGTATAAGGTGGAAGGAAAGAATTTTGAGAGTCCTGCTGGAGAGGTGTTAATGAGCTTAGGGGACAAGGCATTTGAGTGTTCATTTGGTATTGGATTGTTGATAGTGTAGGTAATGGGAAAAAGGTCGTAAAAATAGGTGGTGTCTGGGATCAAGGCAAACTGGTACCAGGGGACTTTGTGAAAGAACCCATAGTTACGGTTCCTAAAGTATCGATACCCAACTTGATCACTCCAATTTGTACATATTATACATATTCAGTAACAATATTTACATATAGTAAATAGTAACAAGACAAGAGAAATTTATGTTTTTTGATTTCTGGAAAAAAACAATCAAGCAATAAGCATTGGAAGACTACAGTAACAGTAAGGTGAGATAACATTGTGGCATTGTTGTTAAAGGTTTGAGCTTACATAGATAGGTTTTAATCAGTATCTTTCAGGACTTGCATGAAAATACTAATGCTCCTCTCTGTCTAGTGTCTTCAGTGAAAGTATGTCTAATATCTACAGTTCAAAAATAAAAAAATCACAAAAAGGTTTTACTTTTTCAGCACAATTTATGAATCGATATTAAAAATCATTCTCTAATATTTTAAAAAGGAATAAATTACTTTAATTAACAATGTTATGAATAAGGATGTTTTGTTAAATTACTTTAATTAACAATGAATTATGATTAAGAATATTTTGTTAATTAAATGGTAAAAATTACAACTTTTATAAATCTATTAAATTAAAAAAAAAAAAATTTTTTTGTTACTCATATGATTTTCAAATTTTGGAATAAATATAATGGATGAGCTACAAAACTTTAATAAATGTATTAGATTTAAACCTTCTTTAAACAGTATCCAAAGGAAAATCTCTTTGTATCAGATTTTTTTTATTATTTTTCTGGCAGAGGGTAGAAATATTAAAAAAAAAAATAAATAAATTTATTTGCTAGTATCTTTTAAAATGAAAATGCCAGAGTAAATAGTATTAAATGGGTTGCACAACTTTTATTTAGGCATTTTTCTACATAGTTTACCCAATCAATTTACTCTGTGGAAGCCAATTTCAAACAACCAGCACAAGGTCATTCCCAAAGCAAAATTGTTAGGTATGCAGAAAATGACCTAATAAAATATATGTAATTTAGTCAATTGAATCTGTTCTGAAAATTTCATAAAAATGGATGAACAGAAGAAAAAAATTTAATTTTAACAATTTTCACCCCTTTACCAGATATGAAAAAAATCTATACAGATTTTTTATAATTGGGAATGGTTTAGAGTATCCAAGGGGGCATAAACCTAAAACTTATATCTAATATACGTCTAAATGCTGAATATGGTATTCCACTTCACCTCAGTTGTTTTGTCAATATTTTAAAAACTAGCACATATAATGTTCCTAAATTTATAGCACAAAGATCACTAAATGCCCTACAGAATAATACGCAAACTTTAGTTCTACCATTTAAATTTTTCTAGTTATACTCAAGTACGGAGGGTCAAAATTTCAAACAAAGAATTTTTTTTTTTTTCATAAATTAGAATCTACATGGAAGAAAAGCTTTAAACTCAAGCTATTAAAATTTATATTTGGCAGTATTTGGATAGGTAGAATATTTTTATAATTTTTATAAATTATTGGGTAAAAAGCACTCCACTTCACCCCAGGTTACACATTCTCATAAATGTTTGCCTATCATAATATTACATAAACATACAGAAAATTACAATTATATAAAACATATTAGTGCAAGCAATTTACAAAATACAATGATGTATAAATTTCAAGATGTTAAAAGAATCTTTCAATAAAAATAAAGAAAAATCTCAATTATTCATTCACTACATATGTATGTATAATTATTTCTTAGTTATAAATATGAAATTAAGGATAAATTATTTATTTTGTCCAAATTTTAAGTAAAAAATATTCAACTCCTTATTGAAAGATTCAGCCAAACCCAGTGGTTTGAAAAATCACAATGGCCCAAAAGTTAGATAAACTTTAAGTAGCATTTTTGAACCTATGATAATTGGACTGCATATTAAATTATGTAGCTACATCAGTAATTTTATATATAACTATGATTATTTGATTTAAAGTTAGATAAATTTTAAGTAGCATTTTTGAACCTATGATAATTGGACTGCATATTAAATTATGTACATCAGTAATTTTATATATAACTATGATTATTTGATTTAAATTTTTAATTAAATTGTGAACTTGCTTATATGAAGTTTATAGCCGAGACAAGCATCTCCATTTATATATACATTTGATTAAAAAAAAAAAAATGACTGTAGCTAGTAAAAATTTATATAACTTCAAAATTACATATATAAAAAAATTCTAGTAAGGGTTTATGAGTTAGTTTTTTATGATAATTCACTGCGGTGCTGCTGGTGTATAATCAACTTGGATGATCCTCCAAACATTTTATCTTTTATGGATAGGCAGAGAAGCAAATTGCAAACTGAAAAGGGGCTAAAGCTCAATAGAGTATACAAAGAACAAAATAAAATTTAATTTGGCTACTTATTATGTAATACTAAAGATAATACTAATAATAATGGATTTCATTAACATTTTTTTAAAGGAATAAAATAAATATTTTTATACTTTTAATTTGATTTGCTTATTACAGCGTATCATATATAATTATGCTTTAATACATTTAAGAATCAGATCATTCTTATCTTGAAAAACACAAATGCAAGATCATTAAAGCATTGGTAATCTATATACTGTACAATAAAGTATATTTATTAAATTCTATTATTAGTTTTCTTTTAAATACAGTTTAGGTGGGATTTATTAAATTTTTCTTTCAGTTTTTGGTTTTACTGCTTTATCAGGTGATTTTTATTACCAATCCTGCTTTGACAGGAACTTATACTACTTTTTGAGTTGTTTATAAATGATCCACTCTCTTCTCTTCACAGCTATCAATCATCAGTTAAACTTACTGCATTCATAGCCTAATCTCATTCCATGAAATTTTAATAATAAATCTTATCCTATTCCGAATTAAATTTTATAGAGAATGTTTTTCCTTCCGTTATAATATTTCTTTTTGAGAGTAAAGATTTTACTTGTGCATTTGAGAAGTTGTACACTTTTTAAAGGCAAAGATCATGAAATGTCACGCAACTCAATTACAATTAAGCTTTAGCTTGTTCATAATTCCTAAAAACATCAAATTCATCAACATCAATGTCCTTTATCTGATAATCCAAAATCTTCATTCTCCATGAATGTTAGAAGCAAGTAAAAGTAGGAATGGAAATTTCAGGAATTTAAATCAGCGAGAAGCGAGATCTAATATTATTTAGATTCTACAATATTTCTATAAACTATATTACTCTTTACAATGAAGCCATAAGTCTTTACAGACAAAAGTAGCATTCATATGAATAAGTTTAGGGCTCTCACTTTGTAATGAGTACCATACTTAAAAAAATAATTCAATTCTATTCAGGGTTGGAAAAAAAAACACTTTTTTGAAAAAAAAACAGAGAAAATTGGTTTTTTTCATTTTTCCTTTCCTTTTCAGAATAAACTGCAAATTCATATTAAGTTTAAATAGTGTTTCAAGTTATTTAAGTTCATATAAACAGTAATGCCAAAGAACTTCTTTGATCCGGGAAGAAAAACTAGAAATGAATGGACTGGAGTTTTGCTGAAATGTCTCTAAGCACCAGCAAAAGTAAAAATGTAAAATATTTATAGTGATTTTGCCAATTAAGCAAAATAAATTGAAAGAATAAAGGCAATCGAGTAAAAGATCTGTAAAGCGCTTGTTTCATATTCTGGCAAATGCTACGTAAATTTTCAAGTTTGCTTATAACAAAACCGTGAAATATGGGATCTTACAGATATAGAAAGAAAAGGGATTCATTTTTAAATTTCGATGGCCTGCAAGACATTCAACAATGGAAACATGGTTATCTGTATTCTACACATCAAAAAAAACTCAAAATAAAAAAATTGTCTAAAACTATTCCATTAAAAAATGTGGCAAAACTACACAAAAGGAAATTTCTGATAAAAAAATATTCAGTTTTTATGCTTAACAACGTCTCATTTTTAAGTATTGAATTGAAGTTGTTTGTTGAAATGATACAAACCTTTTAAGACCTGGTTAACTCCTTTCCACATCTCTGAAAAAATTCTAGGGCAGGCTCCACTTTTGGACACGGGTTCATATAATTATATATAATATTATAATAATATAAATAATATAATATATATATATTATATAAATATAATATATATAATATAATAGTATATACTATATATATATATTTATTATATTTATTTTTAATAAATTTTAAAAATTTTAAAAAATAAAAACATAAATTTAATATTTGTATTTAATATTCCATGGTTTTTAAAAAATTTCATTTAAATAATTTTTATTTAAATTTTTTAATTTATAGTTTATTATATATATATATATATATTATATATATATATATATAAAACATATAATTTTATATATATATAAGTGCTTTACCTAAAAAAAGGGACCACTTTTTTTAAGTTCGGCGAATAACTACTAACTATTTAAAACATATTAATGAAGTTTTTAAATTAAGTTCTTTTAGATTGCCATGTGCCATGATGTTTACCAACATTAAATTCTTAATTTTGCAAAAAAAAATTGTAAAAATTATTTAGACTCGAAATGAAAACGAGTTCTAAATGCCCCCACCTTTTTGAAAAAAGGGCCCAATGGTGTATGACAAAAAAAAGGGCCCCCCCCTTTAAACTTCTTGCGTAGAGTTAATTTTTTGTAAATTTAGATGAGTGTTAGTCTACGAAGGTTGTTGTTGACCAAAATAGGAAAGAATTTTTTTTTTTTTTGAAATTAAAATAAATAAAATAAATAAATTTTTTAGACGTAAATTTATTTAGTTTTTTTTCAAAAATCAATCCCATTTGGGTCAACCCTCATAACTGTTTTATTGTCCAATTTTTTTGGTTTTTAAGTATTTTTTGTTCATTTTAAGGTAGGGTGACAAATAATGGAAGAAATTTTTATTTTTTTTTTTTTTTTATTTATTTTTTTTTTTTTTAAAATAAAAAATAAAAATAAAAAAAAAGGGTAAAATTTTCTTTAAATAACAGGAAAAAAAATCCCAAAAATGGGGCCAACTCTTATAAACTCTCTTAATTATATATTATTTACCGTATATATACAAACAAGAGTTAAAATAAGATGGGGCCCTTTTTACAATAACATTTATGAAATGTTATTTGACGGAATGTATTTCACAGAAGTATCTATTTTTAAGCCCAAAAATTACTTAAAAAGTAAAACCAAAAAATTAATAATATTTACCATTGGTTTGATAATATATAAAACACAATAATAAGGGCCAATTTTCATTCCAAAAAAAAAAGGGGGGCCTTTTTGTCCATAACACAGGGGGCGCTTCTTTGATTAGTTCTTTTTCGATTGGTAACCTGTGTGTGAAATTGCTGCACCAAAAAATTCTTTGAAATTTTGGATGTGGGATTAACCCTATGCATGGACTAACAGTATTTAATTCAAATATAATAATTAATTTTCTGAGTTCTTAATTTGGCATATTGGACTGGAAAGTACCCAAATGGTTTCTCACGATTGTCCAAAAAAAGTAGGGCAAAATTTTCGATAAGTTTAAAAAAATTCTTAAATTCAAAAAATCAAAGTTGGGAAACCATTATAAACACTAAACATGCATACTCAAATGGGAGGTTAATAGGTTCCACCAAATTTTTTCGGCTCTTACCCACATCATATATACGGAATAACCAGGTTGGGCCTGTATTTCTTGCATAAACAAAATTGATGGGCCTTTTTTAGGTACTGAAAACTATATATAAAATATAGGACGACGATATATATATATATATATTATAAATATATATATATATATATAAATATATATTCTTTCCAAACAAAGAATTAAAAATGACCTAGATTAAAACATTCCAGCAAGTAAAGATAATTTATTTAATATTTTTTATTTTTAGGATGAAATTTTTACATTTGCAATTTATTCTGGAAAAAAAAAATTGGAAAAAAAACCCGTGCGGCAAAATTTGCGGGTTTCAAGTGGGATTTTTTCGGTCGGGCCCAACTCATTTTTGGCCAAACCCTGATTTCGTATTAGTATTACTGAAAAAAAAAAAAAATTTACCATGTTTTACAAATCAATTGTTTAAACAGCCCCATGATAAGGACATTAGGAAATAGGAGGACAGTAAAAAAGCCACATGGGCCTATCGAGGACTGTTCCCGGTCACCCACGTAACCAAAACATGGCTACATGCAAATCACAAAAAGCACCCTAGGCTTTGTCCAAATTACATAAACTTAAAAAACACCAATTTGGGCTTAGTCAAAAATAATTGATATATAATATGATAATCAAAACAATCCACCATGGCATTATAAACTAAGTTTATGTCACATATGCCACTACATTAATAACTACTGTAAGCTAAAACCCCACCAAATTTGGCTTCATCTAAAAATATTATGAGACCCAACAATTCCATATAAACCTATCAAACCCCTTTCTAAATGTAGCAGATCAAGGTCACACTTTTCAACAACCTCCTGTGCAGGGACCATTCCAAAATTTAACCACCTTATTACTTGAACTGCATGCTTTCTTCAAATTTCTTTAAAATGCCCCCTGTTCAACCTGTCATGTTCTATGAAAAATTTTATTGTCTCCGTATTATTTCATAGATTAATATTTTATAGACTTTTATCATGTTCCCTTCTGAGAAATCGCCTTCTACAGGAAACATTCCTAACTCCTTCACTTCTCCTCACACCTCTTACCCTCAAACCCCAGAAATCATCCTTGTTGCCCTACGATGCACTTTCCTCTTCTTCAGCTATCTAAGGTCTTTCTTTAAATAAAGGGGCCCAAACTGGTGCACAATACTCTAATACTGCCATAACATAGCTATTATTACAGTTTACTTATACTTCCTTGCTCTTGTTAAAAACATCAACTTTGCAATTTATTATGCCCAGCGTCTTATTAGCTTTATTCCTTGCTTCTAAAAAACGATTAGCTACTTTCAAAATACTGCTTATAATCCACTTTCTTTTTCTTTTTTTCTTGGTCCACAGGGTACTCAAAGCCAAATCCCCTTCATTATTTGTTAGTTAACTTTTATTTTGAGTACCCTAGGTGAAGAACCTTACACTTATTTTACTGAATAAATTTCATTTTGCCCACTTATCTGCCCAACCCAAGGAAAGTTATCAAGGATTCACATTTTTGGAATCTTTATTAACCCTTCATACTTCCTACTTGTAGTGGCCACTTTTGGTATCATCTGCAACTTTAGAAAAACCTTTATTAAAGTCCCTGGTTTAAATCATTTATATATGAGGAAACAAAAAGGTGGCCCGCAGCCACTGAACCCTTTGTGGACACCACTTCCACTAATTCCCATGATGATATTTATTTTTGCCATTTAGTTGTACAGCACTTTTTTATTTTCTAAACAACCACTCTTTAATCCAAACCATGTACCAACTCCACCTATACCACATTTGCAATAAACTCTTCATTCAAGCCAATGTGGGAAAAACCTTATCAAAGCTTTGGCTTGGTCTTAAATATTTACATATTCTGATTCTCCTTCCAGTTCAATGCAGTCCATAATGTATTTCATAAATTCTTAAAAAGGTTGTTACATGGACCCACCCTTTTCTGAAAACCGTGCGGAAGTCAGTTAACAATACCTTGTTATTCTTCTAAAATATTTTCTCGATATGACCTAGTTCTATTAACTTTGTTCCAGAAAACCTTTACCACCAGAGGATGTTAAAAAAGCAGACTGGACCTATTAATATTATATATATTAATATATTAATATATATTATATATTTATATATAAGATAATATATATAATATTATATATATATATATATATATATTATATATATTATAATAATATATATATATATACAATATAAAAAAATTTTAAAAATTTTTTATTTTTTTTTTTTTTAACCGGTATTTATATATAAAAATATATATATATATATAATAATTAATATATATATATTATATATATAATATATATATATATAAAATAGCCACAAACATATTGCTGTTTCGTCAATCTGGTACCTCACCAAATTGTTTATAAGATCGCTTAAAAAAATCAAAATACAGTCCTTTTGGCAATGCTCGGTTTACTAACCCTTTTCAGAAATTCTAACCATAATATACCATTCAAGGGCCTGCAGCCTTTACTGATCAATATGAATCTAATAAAACGATTTAATATCTTTATTGGTCAAATCAAATTCTTGGCTAGTCTATTTGTTACATGCATTACAAAGAACTATTTTGTCTCTCCAAACTATTTTCTAATTTTTCCTCAGTAAACACTTGAAGCAAATTAAGCATTGAAAAATATTTGACAAAAACCATATCTGAAAAACTCGCTAAATTTTTCATTCATTTAATTGGAAGACCAAATTGTTGTTCAAATTATTTCTTTACTTTAAAATTTATAAAAAGCTAAAAAATTTTTCAGTTCTTGAATTACTATCCTTAATAAATTGAATTTCTGTCTCTCTCTTTGGCTTTCTTAGTGGGTGGTAAGTTTCAATTTTTCTATTTTTTCCTATTAAAATACTTAAATCATCTTCCCTATTACTACCCCTTGAATATTTTAAAACATCTATAGTTCCCATAATTTCTCTTTATCTCTCAATTCCCACTAAACAGGTTCTCTTTGCCCCCAAATGTTATCCTCTTAAACATAACTTGGACTGAAATATTCATTAAAAATTTCTTTAAAATGTTCCCACATGATAAAACAGTTTTGGTCTTTTAAACTCTTTATCCAGTCAGTTGTACAACATGTCTCAAAATTTGGTAAAAAAATCGCCATTTTCACCATTCTAAGATTCTTTTCCTATAAATTAACCTTGCAATTTGGGCTCAAGATATCAACAATTCATATTAAATCTAAAATTTATTATGGTTCACTTAAAAGTCCTAAATTGCTCCTCAACTCTAACTTTCATCCACCCAATACTTTCATCGTTCAGTTAATATTAAGTCTAATAGGCGCTGTGTCTTGTGGGTTCTTGAACCATCTGGGTCAAAAAAGTTATTCTAGTTTACAATTTATGAATGCAGAACTTACTTATGGGGCCCATTTAGACAAGGAATTCCCAATGAATTGGCGGAAATTTAAAATTACCCATATTGACTACCTTTTTTCTTTACGTGGCATGGCTGTCTCAATTTCTTTCAAAATTTCCGCGTCTAATTCTTGATTAATTCTAATCTCTGGTAAGTTTTAATTTTAAATTTAAGATTTATAATTTTAATTTTTTTTTTTTAAATTTAATGTTATTTTTTATCATTGCTGGCAAAAGGCTGTGAAAAGTAATTTTTTAATAGATAAACTTTAGCGCCATTTTAAAATGCCTGATTCTTACTTAAACTTTAAACTCAATTTTAGAATTTCCTGCCTCTGCCTTCAATATTTTAAATATGCAGGCTTCAGCTAAAAAATTCAAATACCTTTAATTATAAAACTTTCTCTACCATTTCTGCATTAAAAATTTCTTACTCTGGGCTTCAGCTAATACAAAATAAACCCCTGTGGCTCCTACTCTATTAGTCCTAACTTGATTGATATTGGCCTGACAAATAAAAAAAATCTTAAGTTTAAAAAATGCTTACTTTGATATAGCCTTACTATGAAAAAAATTTATTTTTAATTTTTTAAAACTATGATAAATGTATATAATATATATAATAATATATATATATATATATATTATATATACATATAATATATATAATATATATATAATATATAATAATTATATATATATATATATATAATAAACTCTGAAGTTATTTAAATACTTCCCTTATTAAATTTAATAAAAAAAAAAATATTTTAATTTCAGTGCCTTTTAAAAACTAAAAAAGATTGATATTCAATATATAATATTATAATATAATAATATATATATACTATATTATATACAATATAATATATTATATATATATATATATAATATATATATATAATATTAATATATAATATATATATCATATAATAAATATATTAATATTATATTATATATATATAATATATATAAATTATATTATATAATATGGATTTTATTAGGATAGGGAATATCATGAATCTCCTATAATTAAGGAATGAGAGTTTGTATTTCGATATTGATTAGCGAATTTTTTTAGGTAGTTTAAAAAGGAACAATTTACCTCCCTATATTATCTATTATATATATATATATATAATATATATCTAATAGAAACATATATATAAAATATGGAAATATTATATGATACGTTATATATATAATTAATTAGATATTATATACGGTATTAAAATAAGCTTTTTTTTTAAACAGTGATTCTAAAAATTTCTCCATTCTAATTTCAGGTTGATTTCTCTGCCATATGAAGGTTCCGAAGTAGAGTCCCAAATTTCCCCTTTTTTTCTTCCCCTGTGCATTGGGGGGGAGAAAAAATTTTTTTTTTTTCATTTTTTTACCCCATCTTAAAACCTGTTAAATACATGTGTTTTGCAAGCCGTAACACCTGTGGTTTAAAACTAGTAAGTTAGTTTTCCTTAGTCTAATATTAGTATTAAATTAGGTTATGTTAGGTTGAGATTAGTTAGTTTAAGTTAGGTTAGGTAGGGTTAGGTAGGGTTAGGTTAAAATAAAAGATTTTTAAAAAGATAGTTTTTTTTAATTGTTTTAGACTTTTTCTTATTAAAATAAATATAATCATTTTTACCTGGCTCCATGTGCTTTCCAATGCGTATTTTGTATGGCACCATTTCCTATTATGAATTTTTAGCTGAATAGACAGTATTACAAAAGGTAAAGTTATTTTTCTTTTACACACTTTTATTATTTTTAATTTCTTTTTAGTTTTCTAGTTCCTTTTTTAATTTTTCTCACGTAATTTGCTTGTATCATATATTTCTTTAACGTTGATGTTAAAAATTACTGTTGCAAATGACCAGGCAATGCTATAGAGTCTCAGACACCAGAATTTTTTAATTAACTTTATATACATGTATTTAAGAAAAAAAGTTGCTATATTTAAAACATGGGAAAGAAAAATTAGTTAACATTATTGACACAAAAAAGGAAAACATTGCTTTCATATTTTTGGGACTTTCACTTAAAATTCTTTTATTTAATTTATATTCTTTTGTTTAAATTTTTGACAAAATAATTATTTTAAAAAATCGTAGTATTTACGATGTAACCAAATTTGGATACTATGAAATGCAAGAAAATTTTGCTGAGTCACGACAATACACCTTTCCCCTATATATTAATATATTATATATAATATATATTTCTATGTAAGACATTATTTGATCTTCATATATATACTAATTACATATAATATTATTATAATATATATATATTATATATATATATATATATAATATATATAAGCAAATTAAACTCATCTAAATTAAGTTGAAATAAAAAATGAAAACTCTTCTTTAGTTGATAGTCTCGAACATGAAATATTTAACAATTTTATAATAATAATAGTTAAGTCTTAAATAATACTGAAATAAAGGATAGTTTAATATTTCATAAATGCTAGTCAGCAAGATTTTTTTTATTGAAGGCAGCTATTTATGAAACCAAACTCAGTACCAGTAACCTTGTCTTAAACACCAGACGGACTGGACTAACCCTCTCCTCTCAGTCCAGCTCCAACATTTCCATGTCTCAATGCCCTTCTTAAAACCCACCATTGCCTTTGCCACGGGTAAATTCGTTAAAAACTCTCCGAGGGGCCACGTTTAAGATTTTTGCATTTTATATAGGTTCATGATTAATTGAACATTCATATGGTAGCTGAGAGATCGTAAGGGTAGCAAAAGTATTTTTAACCGAAAATATTTTTTAATTTTTCATTGTTTTTTTTTTAATCCCACCCAAAGCATCTATAAACGTGGAAGAGCTTGGGAGACAGGATCCACATATGATGTGCGAAACCAACCCTTGTCGCAATTAACAGTTGTACATCTATTTCCTAATGTTTTTTTATATTCCAGAGCTAAAAATACGGACAAACTGTATAAAAATAATTTCAGAGGTAAAATATAAAAATTAATAATTCAAATATTAAAATAATAATAAAATTAAAAAAAAAAAAAAAAAAAAATTGCTGTACCACCAACCTAATAGCTCCAACGTTCCGTACATGGATTCATATGCTTTATGAATATATATATATAATATATATATATATATATTATATATATAATATAATTATATATATTATTATAATATATATAATATTAATATATATATATATTTCCCATTTTCATTTTATGAAACTAAACGTAAGGTAAAACTAGAACTGTAACACCGACGGCCACCAACTTTATACAAAAATTTTCCTCAGCGGCCACGCTACTTTTGAGCATAATAATGCATGTATTGTCTCAAATTTGTGCGACGAGGCCTCCAAAACGAAAGTCACTGTGTCGCACCCAAATAATGTTTTGCGACAGCCGCAAAATGAAAATATCACGATCGAAACATATATGTGGCGGAAACATGGCCAGTTTCCAAAGTGTTAAACTACAATATAAAAATTAATTACTATATCTCACATACACAATATTTCTATCAGGTATAATTTTTTTATTTTGATTTATTCCTTGACGATTTTTAGAAATAGTAGTACCAAATATTATTCATATAAGACTCAATATATATATATATATATAAATATAATATATAAATAAATTTAAATTATATATATTATATATATATATTATATTATCTATATATATATATATATATATATATATATATTTATTAGGAATTACTATTTAGGTTAGATTAGGCTAAATTAATTTTTTTGTTTAAAGTAAAGTTAAAACTAATTTGCTTTGTCTTTTTTATATAGGATAGTGAATCATAGGTATACCCCTAGGGTTGGCAAATGCACAACCAGTAGGGTGTGGTAGTTATAAATTTTTTTTAAAGATAGGAAGTGGAATAAAATAGCAAACAGTGAATTTTTTGTAAACATTTCCGAAAAAATTAAGGTTACTCGGTCAAACTCTAGTAACAATATTCAAGTATAAACACTAGAAATAAAAAGACAGTAGGCCACATAAGCCTTTTGACTGTCCCAGTCAAGCCAATAGAACCAATCACCAAACAAGATGTTCATGTAAATCCACAAAAGATAACCAATTTGGCAATGTCGTTCCAGCTTGGAGAAATTTATAAATATTCAGGTTTACAAATTTACAGGTCTACATTAAATATTTAAATTTTTGTTACAATTCACAAAATTTTATACCTTACTTATATATTTTTCTAAAATTCATTAAAGTATTTCAAGTAAGCCAATGTCCAATAATGACAAAACCCCTGTATTCCTTAGATATTATACAATTACTGAAAATACTTAAATTTTTTATAAAATAGAAGATCGTATCAAGAATAGGCCTAAGTTTCCTTTCCTCTCCTCTATATTGACAGGCATGGGCGTAATTAAACTAGGCCGCGTTTATTTTTTTTCATCACCTATGCTATTAAAACTTCAGAGGGTTTCTATCACCATATGAGTCACTTTTTGTAAGATGGGATTTACAGGTCCTAGGAATAATTAAAGGAATCGATGATATTTTTTAGGCTTCAGTGCCAAATTAGCAAATAGGCCTATTAGAGAATCTATGGGCTACTCTTTAAAGCCGTCTAATATCTAAATAACGAGATTAAAACACAATGTAGGTGTTGTAACAAAGAAAATGTAAATTCTTTAAATAAAAAGTATATTTTACAAACCTTCAATGCATTTAGATCAATGTCATCAAGACTACAATTGACTGACTGGGCCATTTTTCCCATGAATTTCACTCGCTAATTATTTCATAAATCTATGTCACATTGTTGCAATATGAAAATCACTTGAAAATAATTTTCAGTCCTAATAGAAAATAGTTTTCTAATAAAATATTGACAGTATTTCATATGTACAGTGATAAGCTATCTTGAACAGAGAACCAACCCCCAAAAACCACCCCAAACCCTTATCCCCCAAACAATTTACACAAAATGGCTGCCATAATGAATATTGCTAAGATATTTAAAGGTTTTTAGTAGATTATTAGAAAGGTAAAACCAAAATCAAAATTTAAAATTCGTCTGAAATTTTGATAATATTATATTATATATAATATATATATTCATCATCATAATATTATATATATATATATAATATAAAATATATATATATATATTTATATAATAATAATATTAATATAATATAATTATACTATATATATATATATAATATAATTATATATATATATAAATATATATATAATATATATATTATATATATATATATATATATATATATATATATAATAATATAATATATAATAAATATAAATAATATAATATTAAAAAAGCCTTTAAAATTAAAAATGCAGAAAATTTTTTTTTTTTTTTTTTTTTTTTTAAGAATTATTTTTCTTTTTTATAATATAAAGCAAGCGGAGTTTGTCGCAGGAATACATGAAAATAATTTCCTTAAAAAAAAAAAAAAAAAAAAATTTCTTGCATTTTAATTCTAGGGCCTTCTAATATACCTACTTACTAAAGCGATTCACTTGCTAAGAACTACTATATAGTAAATATATATAATATATAATTATATATATATATAATATATATATATATTAAATATATATATATATATATATATATATATACTAAATAAATTATTTATTTTATATATATTATATATATATATATATATATATACTATATATATAATATATTATATATATATATATAGGAACCTGAAAAGTAAAACCTCGCCCCCTCAAAAATAATTAAGTATTTGGAAAGGCGGTTGGTATTAATTTTTATAGCAAAATTAAAAAATTAAAAAATTCATTTTGCTATAAAAAGAACTACTTTTTTATTTTTGGGAAGCTTAAAAATTGATTTATTTTCCAATTCATTTTATTTTAATTTTTTAGTTTATATTAATAATAATATAATAAATATAATAATAAATTTATATATATATATATTATTATAAATTAATATATTATAATATATATAATATTATATTATATATATTTTTTATAAAAATATTATATATATAATATAAGATATATATATTATTATAGACGTTCAGATTTTTTTAATGCTCACAGTAGAAGCAGGAGAAACGGGTGGGGGCAACTTACAGTAAACCAAAAATTATATATTTTTGGGAAGTCAGCCGAAAAATTCTAAGGATGGGATTAAACGTTTTTTTTTTTTTTTTTTTTTTTTTGAAGATAATTTCTTTTTTTTAACTAAAAGAATACCCTAGGGTAAAACGCAAACAAAGATGGCAGGATCGGGGTCTCTCGGCCTCCCGGTGACGGACGGGGGGGGGGGACTAATCCCCCCCCTCCGGGGATGGTCTCCGAACCCCCGCTTTCTTGGGTCTTGGGTGTGTCGCGGGGGTTCCCCCGACCATCCCCTCCGGGGGTATGAAACATCCCCCCCCTCTGTTCCCCCGTTCGGCTCGAGCCCCCTAAAAAAAAAAAAACTTAAACAATTTTCCAAAAAAAAAAAAAACAAAATTATTTCACCCCAAAATTAGGGCCTCGAGGCGACGGACAAGAGGTTGGGGACGTTTTTCTACCCCGGAAGGGGGGGATGTTCGGGGAACCCCCGCGACACCCAAAAGACCAAAGAGCGGGGTTCCGGACCAATCCCCGGAGGGGGGATAGTCCCCCCCGTCGTTCCCAACCCGGAGCGGAGTTCCCCGGAAGGCCGGGAGACCCCCGACTCCTGCCATCTTGCGGTTTACCGTATTCCTTTAGTAAAAAAAAAAAAAAAAAAATTACTTTCGAGAAAAGCAATTTTTATTTTCTAATCTCTTGGAATTCGGATTGGATTCCAAATAATATAAATTTTCTTACTGTGGACCTGCGGCGGGGTTCTCTAGACCAACTCTGTAGCATTAAAAAAAATCTTTCTGAACCGTCTATAATATTATATATATATTATAATATATATTATATATATATATATATAATTTATATATAAATATTTATATAATAATATATATATATAATATAATATATAATATATAATTATATATACTTAATATATATATATATGATATATAAATATATATATATATATATAATATATATATATAATATATAATAATATATAAACTAAAAAAATAATAAATGAAATTGGAGATATTTTAAGCTCCACAAAAATAAAAAAAAGTAAGTTCTTATTATAGCAAACAATTAATTTTAAATTTTTGCTATAAAATTATGTGCAAGATACTACAAAGAACATTGTGAGGGAGTTTTACTTAAAGGTCCTAAATAATATATAATATATTATATATATATATATATATATATATATATATATAATATATATATAATGTAGATATTATATATAGATATAAAATAATATTTAATAAATATATAAGAAAAAATAAGAATATATATATATTAAATATATAGTAATATATAATAATATATATTTATTTATAATTAATAAATTTATAAATTAATAATTTATATTATATAATAATAGATATAGATTTATAATTATATAATATATATTTAAAAAATATATATTATATATTATATATTATATTATATATATTAATATAATTCATATATATATATAATATATAATATATATATTATAATATATAAATATAATAATAAATATCGAAAGTGGAGGCCGTGCATTTCAGAGGGCAGCAATCATGCGAGCATGACCAAGAATATTAGAATCATCTAAATTCTTTATTGACTGAAATAATTCTATTGCTACAAACTAATAATAAAAGACAGGGATACAAAATTACGTTCAAAACATTCTAAATTCTAAAATTTCATTTTTTAAAAATTCTTCAATATTCAACTCTTATATTAAACAATGCTAGCATGCATTTCCATTGAGTAGCATTAAAAAATTCTTCCCGCACGACCGCGTTTTGCGGTGAATTTCCCTATTACTAATAACAAGCCGAACAAAAAAAGCTGTACTTCCAATGCATACACCCCAGAAATTTTGCCATCGTATACTCAAACGTATTTCCAACATCGTCCTTCATATAATATAAGATATAATATATATAATATATATATAATATGTATATTTAAATTATTTTATTATGATATGTATTTCATATTGTAAATTACATGAATAATATAATCAAGAATATTAATATAATATCCTATATAATATAATAATTAATAATAATAATAATAATTAATAAATAAAATAATAATAAAATAATAATAATAATAATAATGAATAATGATAATAATAATAAAATATTAATAAAATATATAATAATAATAATAGATTAATAATAATAATAAATAATATTAATATAATTAATATATAATAATTAATAAAATAATAATAATCATTAACTTAATAATAATAATAATTATTAAATAATAATAAATATAATAAGAATTAAACCAGCTATGTCTAATCTTTTTAAGGCTGAAAACTAAGCATGGAGGAAGATAAAACGCCTTGCCCAAACTCTCAAAAGTTACCATTCTCGCTTAGGTTTCAATATTTGCCCAAAGAAATATATCTTATTGATTGAAAGTTATTTTTGGATGAAATTAATGATATGTATAGGAAATGGGAATGGCAAAGAAACTATGAATTCAGCAAAGTCGATTTAAAAAGTTCAAGCATTTAATTGATTTTAAAATAATATTTTAATACTTTAATATTGCATAAGCCTATTTAACTGATTTTATTTAAATAACAGTTAAGTAAAATTTTCTAATTTATTTTAAGTTCTTGCAAGTTAGGAAACTAACAAATTGAGGAAAAAAACAAGATATTCTCTAAATATATGACAATGTTAAAGGAAGATTTTCGTCAGAACATCATATAACTAAAGAAAATCTAATATAGCTAATTCAAACAAGTTGTGAATGCAACTATAAGAAGAGTCAATAAAATCTTCGGAAGGTCTTGTTTTATAAATATTAAAACAGTCATAATTTTAAAAACAATACGCAAAAAATTTTCCTAAGAAACCTGTCCGAGGTCTCTTAAGGGATAATTTACGGAAAGCCATTTTGGACCAAAATTCGACTTGCAGAATGGAATTGATAGTTTATTCTTCGGGTGGATTTTAGAAATAAAAAGTTAGTTGACAACTAATAACCATCCAAAACAATAAACTTTATTGAAGTTAGCCTGAATTTTTAACTTTTGCCACAGCTCATTCTCGATACCCATCTACAACAAGCAACAGTAGAAAAGAAAAGCTTTCTGCATTGAAAAATTTAAAGTTATACTATTAGAGAATTAAAACAAGCGAAAATCCATGTTCAAGTTTTTCAATGATGCAATAGAAAGGAACCTTTTCTTCGAAGTTAAGGGAATCAAGAAAGATTTTTCTGAAAGGAATATTAATGAATTCATAAAAAAAGGAAAGGAGGATGGATTTTATATTCAAATAGGCTAGTATTTATAATTATAAATCTTAAATTATAATATAATAATATATATAAATATAGAAATATTTATAATTTAATTAATAATATTAAATATATATATTATTATATATATAATATTATATAATATATATATATATATATATTATATATATATATATATGGAACATTTTGGTGGTTTTGACTCCTTTAATTTATTAAGGTTAGGTTAATTAGGTTAAGTTTTTTTTTTTTGGTTAGGTTTAGGTTTAAGTTAGGTTAGGTTAGGGTTAGATTAGGTTAGTTTACCCAAAAATTTATGTTTATTACCCTAAAATTATTAAAAATTAACGGATACATTAATTATTGATTTTAGCTCCTGGAGTCAACCACTTAAAATAGCCATAATATTAATATTATATATAAATATATATTATATAATATAATATATAATAATTATATATATAATATTATATATATATATAATATTAATATTATATATTTAATATATTATGTATATAATTATTGAATGACGGCATAAATGACGTTCACTTGGCACCAATGAATATATAATAAATATATAAATACTATATACTTATATATATATAATACTAATATATATATATATAATTATATAATATATTAATTATTAATATATATTTATATTATATAAATACTATTATAATATATATATATATTAATATATGATATAGTACCACTGGGGGCAGTGGTTTAAGAGTGGATTGAAATATGTGTGTTGACTTGTTTTAAGAAAAAAGTTAGGTAATTGGAGATAAAAGTTAGGAAAGAGACCGTAGTAAAGTTTAACGTGAAAAGTAAAGAAATGGGCTAATCCAGGTATTATGAAATTAAACTGGGTTTGAATGATTCATGGGAAGGATGGAGTTAGATTTTATTAACTGAGATATGGAAATAAAGCGGTGTTAAACAAAAACGGTTTTGTGGAGGGTTGTTAGGCTTTCCGTAGCACCAGGAGGAGGCAAGCTATTAATTATAACCATTGTATAGGTGTTAAGGGAGATGAGAGAAAAAAACTGTAGAACTACAGGGTGTAATTAGTTTATTGAGTTTTAGTGGAGGAATATGCTGGTATTGTTGTTGAAAGAGTGCTGATTCGAGATTGATTGAGGGATTGGTGTTGTGTTTGAACAAAGGTGCATTCAAGTGGGTTAGGGAGGATGTGCCCAAATTCATATTTTACATCAAAGGCAAAAAGGTGGAGGGAAAATAAAAGAGGAAGAAGAAAGAAACTTTTATTTTAGGATTAGGGACTTGCAGCAGTCGTAAAAACAGGGGTAAATAGGGGCAAGCTCTCTGGCAGATGTAATGATATATGGATTCTGAGTAAGGTGTTATATTTGAATGGAATTAAAGTATGTATATTTGATAGTGAAGCGCTTTAGTAAATATATTTACAAAACGGAGAGTGATGTGTTAATTATTAAAAAGCCAGAGTTGACAGGAATGTTTTTTTATCACCATAGCTATTTTTTGGGGGGTCTTTTCTTAATGGTTGGTGATGATGAAGAATTAAGAAGTGGGTAAAGCAGGGAAAGGGTGTAAACTGATGGAGAATTTGAAGAAGTAAAGAGAGTGAGAGGGCATTGTTATGTAAAAAGGCAGGGATCTTGGGTTTTGTGTTGAATCTGAGGAAAATTTGAGAAGATTGATAGAGTGGTTGCAGGTTAACTTATAAATAAGGTTTGAAAGTAATTGTAGATTAAAGGCTAAAGGTATTGTAGGAGGAAAGGAGAGTCGCCAGAGTTTTAAAATCATGTGATGTTAGGCAACGGAAGGAAAAGATTCCTAGTTTTAAAATATTAGGCTATATGTGGTGAAGGAACAATATGATGGATTAGATAACAGGGGAGTTTTTATTGCATGTTGGTTTAAAAGTGTTGGCCGCAATAAAATCTTTTGTGAATTGGCAAAGGGAAACTAAAGTTTAGAGTGCCAATAAAAAGCTGATTTATTTGTTATCGTTTAATGCATATTAGCGAACATAAGTTGTGGAATTAAATTATAGATTAGGTGCCAGTCTGTTTAAAATGATTAGCATAAATAATTGTAAGGAAGAATTTAAAAATGGGAAAGAAAAACGTTTTATAGGAAGGTTGTTGTGATGTTATGAAGTGTAATAAAGGAAATCAATGAGGATGTTTTAAGATTTTAGCTATTGGAAAAGAATGATAGTAGTGTTGGTTAGCGAATAGTATTGTAATGAGTTGTGTTGAGAGAAAACGGAACGGGCTGGAGGAGACCTAAGAAAAGGTTGGATTGAGCTAGTAAAGAGTGCTTGAGGGAAAGGAATATGAATTATAGGTTTTAAGTTTGAAAAGGGGATGGAGAGAAATAATTTTGATGTACAATAGTTGTAATGGAGTGATATTGATTGAGAGGCATTTGTGGCTGCCCAGGGGATTGAATTTCCTACAAGGATTAGATATTACAGCGGGGAAATTACTCAGTATTTGTTTTGGAAAAAATATAGAGTGAAAAATTGGATGGAACTTAAGAAACCTTACTTTCGAAAAAACTTTTAAAATGTGGGATTATGATTTTATGATAGCAAAAAGAGGAGAAAGATTATTTTATTGCAATACGACTTTTATTTATGTTTCTTTTTTTACTTAACTTATTCTGGTTTTTCATTTAATGTAAGACGTTTGCGACCCCCTAAATCTGCCGAGGAAAAGGTGATTGTGTATAGATGGTTACTAATGAGATTAATTACCTATGTACACGACTATATAAATAATATAAATATATATAATATTATTATATTAATTATATATAATTATATATTAAAAATTATATATATTAAATTATAATATAATATTTATTATATATATTTATATAATAATATAAATATATATATATATAATATATAAAATTTATATACTATTATTATCTTATATATATATATATATATAATATATTTATTATATAATTATAAATATAAATATATAATTATAATAATAAGTTATATAATTTATATATAATATATATATATAATAATAATATATATATAAAATATATAATATATATAATATATATATATATAGTATATATATATATATAATATATATATATAATAAATTATATATATTATATATGCTTTTCATAATAGAATTAACTACGGAACGAAAGATCAATGAATAATGTAAAATAATTTCTATGATTTTAGGGTAAATACATTAGGTTAAATAATAATAATAATAATAATAATATAATAATAATAATAATAATAATAATAATATAATAATAATAAAATAATTAATAATAATAATCTTTGGTAATTTCTTAAAAATGTCATATACTAGAAATATTTTTTATATTTTATAAAAAATTTACCAATAAATATAAAAATTCATAGATATATGCAAATAAAGTTATAAAATTGCCACAATAAAGGAAATACTCGAAATTCGTTGTTTTTCGATTAACCGAAAATTCTTCCCCCTATAAACGGAGTCATCCTCTTAATAAATGTCCATATATATATATAATATATATATTATATATATATATATATTATAAATAGTATATATTTATATTATAATATAATATAATATATATATACTATATATATATATATATATATATATATACACTGCGCAAAATAATTTATATTTACTATATTATAGAGAATCTTGACGAAATAAAAAAGATGAACCTTATTTATGTTTGCAAAGAGGGCTTTTTTAAGGAATTTATTAGTTAGAAAAACTGAAAGAGAGTACATCAACGATAGATTAATGAAGTAGTAATTACTAGTTACTAACGTATTAAAAACTTATATTTTTTCTAAAGAGTTTTAATGTGTTTTCGTTTTCATATTGGCTTGAAGTAAACTAGCTGTGTGCTTTATTTAATACGGCTTGCTTCTTCTGACAGTATTCTCCGCTATATTGTCGAAAGAAAAAAAAATTGTTGCTGTCTATCTCCATTTGGCGTTTGAAACTGCCGCGGCATTTGTCACGGCAAAGAACAATCTATCTATTAGAATTATGGTTTTTTTCGCATCTTGAAAAATGAGCCCTTCTCGAGATGGAATTTCTGGGTCTTTTGAAGTTTCTTTGTTATTTTTAGTGGAAAGGGTAAAACCATTGTCCAAACGAGTGATTTTTCTTTAGAAAAAGATGATTTGGATCCGAGTTAGTGCGTTGTTCAGGGGTACGACGGCTGCTAAGCAATGACAGGTAAAGAACATAGAGTTCAAAAGAAACTGCGGGAAAGATATAAAAAAAGGATTATATATTTAATGTGTAAGCCATCGGCTTAATTTGGTCATTAATGACCTAATAAACATTATTCCCGAAATTTGAAATACTATTGCCACAATACAAGACATACTAAACTTTTTCAAAGACTCCACCCTAAAAAGAAAATACATTTTCAACTTGCCTAAACTTTGTGAAATCCGTTGGACTCAAACATATAATAGTATTGCTATTTTCCATACAAATATGATAAAAATCGTTGAAGGGTTAGAAAAATTGTCAAAGGAAGGTAACAATCAAACAAGAAAATCGGCTTTTCAATTATATACCATTTTCATTATTATCTCTTCCGTAATAGCCAAATATTCTGCTTTAGTTGAACCCGTGAGCTAACATTATTCAAACCAAAAATATTGATCTTGTTCAGTGATCTGATCTTGTTCAAAGAATTTTGAAAGTTGCCAAAGACCACCGCAAAACTGCTGATCAAATAATTTGCTGATCTGCTCTTATCCGTTAATGTTATTGCTGCTGATTTCTTAGTAGAGCTTGCACCACCTAGAAAGGTACAATCCCAACAACATAGAGCAAATCATCCTGCTGAAACTTCTGCCGAATATTGGAAGCGTTCTGTATTTGTGCCCTATCTTGACTCACTTTCATCCTCTTTAGAGACTAGATTCTCAGAAAACAAAGTGCTAGCATTTCATAATTTTTCATTTGCATCGTTTCTTATGTTAGGTGTTCCCT
>JABUQX010106808.1:7500-20281 GCA_015478945.1 Trachelipus rathkii | reverse complement strand
GAGAGAGAGAAATTGAGAATAATACTATTATAACCACGCGATGTAGCGGTATTTGATATGATAATATTAACATAATTTAAATATTCGCCCGAGTGTGGGATGTTTGATATATATAATCTCCTATATATTATTTTATATATATACTATTATATATAATAGTATTAATTATAGTAATCTATCTATATATATAATATATTTTTTATAATTATATATATATAAGTATACAGTATATTCATTTTCGTTCTCAATTCATTCCAATAAGACATTTAAATTTTAAAATTTCTCAACCACGTACAAGGTTTTCCTTTTTAATTGATTCTCATATTTAGAAAAGGGTAAAAGAACAACTTAGAAATCTAAGCATGTTAATATATATATTATTTAATATATATTATAATTATATAACAATTATTATATTATAATATATATATGATATTTTTTAAAATAAACCTTATAATATTATTATTTAATATTATATTAAATACATGAGTTATATATATTATATTAGTATTAATATAGTTATATATTATATAATATGATATAATCAGATAGCTAGATTAGATGAAGATATATCAGATAATGATATGATATGATAGAGAGATGTAGAAGAGATAGTAGAGAAGAGAGAGAAGATGATTATGTTGAGAGAGGAGAGAGAGAGAGAGAGAGATGAAAGAGAGGTATATAGTTGCCTTAATTAATTAATTAATACATAAATTTTAATACATTATAAACCTTTTGACAATATACTATTATCAACCGCTCTATTGCTTTCAGGCATGATGTTGTTAGTTTATGGTAGTTTTTCTCCAGTTAGCATTACAAACAACTGTTGTTTTATTATCTTACTTATTGTGTGGCTTTTTGATTATGAATTATTAATTACTGTTAATTATACACTTATTAATTTTCATTTATTTTTATACTTTATTTTGTCAATCAAAAGATTTTGAGCATACTCAATTTCTTTCTCTTTTTTTTTGAGATATTATATATATATATTTATATATTATATATATATTTATAGATATATATACTATGTATTTGTTTGTGTGTTATTGGGTAGTGTGGTGTATAGTAGTATAATTAATATATATTTACTATTTACATTTCTCGGAAATGCAGATAATAACTGTAGGTTATCTGCTTCATGGATATACTTTATTAGTAAAGAATTAAAGTTATATACTTAAATATTATATATAGATTATATATATATATTTATAGTAATTATAGACGGGCTTCTCTATCCCTCTCTATTCACCTTATTGGCGGTATAAACCCGTTACATCATATATTATGATACAATATGGCGTTATTACGTATGTATAGTGTTGTGGGTTTCGAGTTCGTTTCGTTTTTTATAGTTTTTTATTATTATATTTTTACTTTTTGTTTTGCGGTCTTTCATGGTGATCCTGTCTGCTGTTTTTTGTGTGAGTGGAGTAAAGATTTTTTCGTTATTTTTTTTTGTACTTTTATTATTCTTTGCTTTTAATTGTTTTACTTTACTATTTATTTATATATTGTTTTGTTTCTTTTATATGTTTATATATTATTTGTGTTTGCTTGTTTTATTTTTATTATTGTTCGTGTGTTTTTCGTTTTTGGGCTATTTATTATTTTTGAGTGTTGGGCTCTGTTGCTTCTCCATGTGGAGCATAATAGTGCTGTTAATTGTTTAATTAATTGTATCTGTTTTTTGCTTTTTTCTGTTATTTTAAATAATTTTAGTGTGTTAGTAGATACGCATTTAATGTTTTTTTGGTGGTTAATTTTTCAAGTCTCTATAGTCTGTCCTTTTTATTTATCTTAAAACTTCTATAGCCTATCACTCTATTTTTTTACCTTTGTTATATACTTATACATAAATTATAACCTTTATCCTTATAATATTAAACGGAGTTTCTAGCAGATCTTATATAGATTGTCATTACATATATTTATGTTATAATTTTTATTATTATTTTATATACTTTATATTTATATTATTACTTTTATTTATAGTTATTTTTTATATGTTTTTATTTGTTGTTATGATTTTATTGTTGTTTTGTTTCGTTATGAATTTTTTTTGTGTTTTTTTTTTTTATTTCTTTATGTCTTTATTATATTTCTTTATTATTATTTATAATTTTACTTATATAGTATATTTTTATTATATATTATACCTATCTTGTATCTCTTATATATTTGTTTCGAGTTAGGGCGGCACAAATGCGTGGTAGATTGGATATTGATTTGTTGTTACCTTTTAGGTATCGGGACTGGGTATCCAACTCAAACATGCACATCCCGCCATACCATCTTTCCTGGCCCAACTTTCGCCGCATCTAATCGAAAAGAGTTTTTACAATCGATTATATACTTTGCACTAGTATGAAATTCAATTATATAGAGTAGGAAGCCACCCACCTACCATTAATTTTTTCTGCTGAGATCCAGCTAAATTTGGCTAAATACTCTCTGAATTTGACATAAGTTGATTATCAGGCCGCCCAAGTATTTCCCTTGTAAGCTTTACTCAGCGTGAGTAAACATTTTGTTTAACTTTCCAATTAACTGATTATTTCATGCATTTTGATATTCTAATCGTTTTTCTCTTGGTTGATAGTCTTACAGATCATTTTGCATCTATTATATTTTTATATATTTTGGTAATTGCGTGTCGCTTCTTCATTCACCTACTGGAGTACGTCTTCTGTAGATTAATTCTCGCAAGTGAATCTGTTTTATTTCTGATTTAGCTTGTAGATTTTAGGTGTTGTTCTGTATGATTTCGTTTTTTTGCTTGCTAATTTGGGTTGGCGAAAATGGACTGTTTGCGGTATTGAATTTTTTGCATCTTTGGCAACACAAGTATTGGCGATTAACTTGTTCTAAATATATTAGTTTATTTCTTTTAACTTTTGCCTTTATAAGGTGGATCTAAGTAAGTTGCATATGAGTATGAACGTCATTCAATTTTCACTGAAACCAAAGTGTTTTTTCTAGCTCTAGTTTTAATTAGCATCTTTCATCCTCTTTGTTAAAAACCGGTCATCATTTTTCATGTGAAGATCGGTTCAAAATGCTTTGCGGCTTAGCGTTTGAGATTAATTGGTATTTTATACAGTCGGAGGCTTAGAAACTGTAGGAGGGTGCTGATGTGTTTTTGGTATGTTTCTTGCAAAGTTTCAGAATAGCATTGATGGATGCAGGTAGTGATATGATGGTCATTTCCTATTTAATTGTTACTTTGGAAACACTCAGGGCAGCTGTATAACTCTTTGGATACGCGCCAACTGGCGTACGCTAAGCAAGGGTTCGTTGAGGCTACTTTTCTTCATCTTTGATAAATGTCTAGTATTCTGCCTACTTGCGAGTTGAATTATGTACTTATAATGCCCAGCCTCAGTCAGGGACATTATTTTTATTTTGCCTTATACTCATTTTCATTTTCTTTTTCGGATTCATCTAAGTATTTTTTATACAATTCTTTCAAATCTCGACAAGCATAAAGTCATCGCAGTTGGGCTATTCAGCGCGGCATGCCGCGGAATGCGGATCGCGGATCTTAATAATGTGGCGATGCTCCCGCGGATCGGGATTGTTACCGCATCGCTAGTCATATATTTCTATATTTTCTTTTTATATTATTATATTATTTATAAGTTTTATTTATTATTTTTTTTTTATATATATTTCATAATTTAGTATATTTATATTATATTATTAATTATATACTGTATTATTTTTCCTTATATTTATATACTATAAGGTAAATATATGAAGTAATATTAGATTTTATATATTATAATATATATATATATATATATATATTGATGAATTGCTGTCATTATAACTTTAAACATTTGTATTATTGGTAAAAGTCCGCATTTCCATTCTTTCTTGGGCTTGTAAAATTTGTCTACATTTTCTAAAATGTAAGGTCGACTGGGGGCTATAGTCTTTTCCTTTCCTCGCGCGATATGTGATACTGTAGCCTAAAAAGCCGTAAAAGGCGATAAAATAAGTTCCGAGCAATCGAGTATAAGAAAATCGGCCTATTATGAATTCATTGCAGCTAACTTTGATGATTCTAACTTTTTTTTTTAGCTAAAGACATCAGTTATGTGATTTTGATAAAAATCGGTGATGCCGGGGTCCTGCTCTACTTTTACATATATAATATATATTATAATTATATATATTTATATTATTATATATATAATCGTATATTATTTTAATGATAGGTATCAGTTATTTTTGTTTTATCTTTCTTTGCGTTTTATGTTAGTTTTTTATATATTTTATGTTTTTTATGATTTTTTTATATTTATTTTTTAGTTTTTTTTCTATCTTTGTGTTTTGTTTTTTATATATTATATTGTTATTAGATTATGTTACTATATATTTTTGTAATACAATACTATATATTAGTATATATATAGCTATATGTAGTGTACAACGATATTACCAGTAAGTAGGGGTATATAGGTCATTTAGTTTATATATTTACTTATTTATCTTTTATCATACGTATTATAATACTATAGTATACTTAATATTATATGCTATAGCTATATACCTATATATCTACAGATATTAATGTTGGTCCATTTATTTATATATATATATTATATATATTATTATTTTTCAACATGAGCCTAATCCAAATTGCTTTATTTTGCACCACGCATTTTTTATTAGGTTTTCCAATTCATATTTTTTTTTTTCTTTATATAGTAATTGTCAACACATACCACTAGTTTTCTTCTTTTTATAGTAATTGTCAACACTACCACTCACTGGGATCGCTCTTACCGAGGAGTAGCATTTATTACAGTCATTAGCCAATCTTATTAGTTAACGGGAAAAGTATGTTAGATGATTTGCAGATCAGGGTAGGTGGAAATGACTCAAATGTCTGGAAATGGGAATGGAAATGGAAATTTAGAAGTTAGATATTCCATAGTTTGCAATTCCAACATAGAAAATAAACGAGTAGATTGTAGACATGATATATCAATTCAACATATTAATCTGACTTATTTCTATTTCAATAAATTGAACTTCGAAATACTCCACATCCTCATGTCATGCAGAAATGACATTACTTAAACTGATATCTGGAATCGTTTAAAAAAAAGTTCCAAGATTTCCTTTTGTTCATTTGTTAAAGCTTCCTTTGTCTTTGCTTGCTTCTCGTGAAAATTCAAATTAAAATAAATTTTTTATTCAATATCTTGTTTTCAAGGGCAAGAGTTTAAATTTGTAGGAACATTCATAAAGACAGATGCCATTTCTCTTATCTAACTTCGAACTTCATCGTAGGAGGTGGCGCCCTATAATCCTTAATTATATACCATATAAACCGGTATTGTATAACTATATACTATATATATATCTTGTATATATAATATATATAATATACTACTACTATATATATATTAATCTATCTAGCTTATAAGAGTGAGGCGAGGAGAAGGGTAGGAACTAGGTTATAGGAAGAGGTGTGGATAAGGTAAATGTGCAAATAGGTGAGTTCGAGAATAAAGTGGGTTAACAGTGCAAATAAATTTGGGGGGGAATGTGGGTTTTTATATGCGCGTATGCACGCAGTAAAGGAGGCGAGGGAGGAGGAGTAGAGAAGATCAAAAAATTATTTGACTAAATGTTCATTTGGCTAAGAAAAATTTGTTTATTAGAGTTTGAATGCAGAGAGTGGGAAGCAGAGGAGATGGGGGAGGAATTATAGGTGCGCATTTGGGTAAGGGGTAGGGGAAGGAATGAAATAGGAAGAAAGTCTGTTAGCATTTTGTGTGTTGATAGAAGAATGAAAGGTTGCCAATCTTTCGTTCAAGAAAAGTGAAAATCATAAGTATACATGGAGAAGTGAGATAACGGGGGGAAGGGCGATGTTGGATTTATGTGTGTATAAATAGAAAGGGATCAAGGGCAGATTAACTAGATGTAAATGTATTCAGAGGGCAGGTAGGGGGTTATCTGATGCACTATTTGGCTGGTTGCTAGGTTAAGGGTAGGGGGAGAGGTAACGGTTAGAGAAAGAGAAAATAAGAGGAAATAGAAATCATAAAGGTGGAAAATTTAGATGATAAGAAGGATCGATGTGTACAGACGGGAGTTTAGGAGGGGTATGAGGATAGGTGGAGGGACGTGAGAAGGGACGCGAAATTAGGTGAAGTGGAGAACGGCAGTGGAGAAGATTAAAGAGACAATTGTGAAGAGGCGCAGAACGGATATGTGGAGTAAAAAAGGTGGGAGGCAACGTAGAAGAAAGGAGTGAATGGTGGAGTGAGGAGGGGAAAGAGTTGGTACCAAAGCTCTAGTCGTCTATGTGAAATGGTTGGCGACATTATGTAAAGTGAAAGGCTAGAGGGGTCTTAAACCTTTAGAGTGGACAGCAAGAGAGGGCGTGAGAGGGCGAAAGAAAAATGCACAGATATGAATGTGTTACGAAAAGGTGGGCAAAAAATTCTTGAAACACGGGAGAAAGATATTCTTGAAAGAAGTAAATAAAAAAAGGAAGTAGATGGAGGGGTTAGGAGAGAGGGTTAAGGGAGGGGAAGGGGAATGGATAGGGCCAGGGGAGGATAGGGTGACGGAAAGCGTGGCGGGGGAATATTTTAGAGGTATTTATTGAATGAAATGCTGGTGGGAGAGATCGAGGGGATTTTACAAGAGGTGGGTGATGGGGGGGGAAGTGGGGCGGGAATGGGATATGGAAAATACAGAATAGAAGAAATAAAGGGACGTTAACTAAAGGAAAAAAGGAAAGTCCACAGGTCTAGAATGGTGTGAGTATGGAAATGTTACAGGTGGAAGCAGAGGGGTGGAGGAATGGCTGTATAGGTTATAGAATATATGTTGGAGGGAGGGGAGAGGTTCCACAAGATTGGGAGGATGGTTGTTGTGTTCCCTGTATAAAGGGAAAGGGATAGGATGGAGTGTGGTATTTAGAGGTATCTGTCTTTTGAGTGTAGTAGGCGAAAGTGTATGGGAGAAATAGTGAATACTAATTGAGAGGGTGGGAGATTTAACGGAAGAGAGAATGGGCGGGAAGACATGGTAAGGAGCATTTTAGGGTGGGAAGGGGGGGTGTGGATCAAGTATTCACAATGAAGATGCTGGTGGAAGGTATAGAAAGAAAGGGAAAGTGTATGGGGTTTTCTTAATCTGGAGAAAGCATATGATAGAGTGGAGGAGGGGAATTATGGAGGGTGCTGGAGGGATATCTTGGAGTAGGGGGTAAATTAGTAAATGGATTAGGCCTTATAGTGAATACGAGAGAATGTGTTGGAGTATTCAGGAGGGGAGAGTGACGATGTTTGGGTAGAGAGACGGGTTAGAATCAGGGATGTTGTAATGTCACGCGTGGTTATTTCAGATTTATTTATCGGAGAGTGTTCTGCAGAGGAATGATGAGGCGAGGGGAGAGGGGTGGAATCTGATGGATAGGGGTGATAGATGCGTGAAAGTGAAGGGCATGAAATACGATCTCGTGGGCGATGATACGCCACTTAAGTGGCGAAGAATGCGCAGGGCTGTAGTTCAATGGTGAAGGAGTTTGAGAGAGGGTGTGGACAAAAGGGTCTCAAATAAATCCAGGTAAGAGTAAGTGTTAGTGTTTGACGGAGGAGGAAACAAATGAGGGGATGGGGTTAGAAATTAGAGTAGGAGGTGTAGTATTAGAAGAAGTAAAGGTTTTCAAGATATTAGGGATGGATTTGGGTAAGGAAGCGAGGGATGAAGGAAGAGATAGATCAGCAGAGTAGGAGAAGGAAGAGAATGCATCTGAGTGGTCTGACGGGAATTTTGGCAAAGGGGGGGATTATATCACATAAACTTAAGATAATAATGTTTGAAAAAATTTGTGTCCTGCGGTACTATATGGGTGTGAACACATGGGGTTGAATGCTAGGTACAAGACAGCAGTTGCAGTGTTTGAGATTCAAGGGGGTTGAAGAGGCGGTATGTGGGGGTTAGTAAAAGAAGAGATAACGAATAGAGGTGATAAGAGAGAGATGTTGATTTGGAGAATGGTTTGGTGAGACAGAGCGGAAAGGGAATTTACGAATGGATTTGGACATCTGAGAGAAGGAAGGAAGCAAGAGGGTGGTTATGGAGACGTTTGGGAGGCGGAGAGGGATAGGAGGAGAGGAAGGGGGAGACCAAGAAGAAGGTGGATGGATGAATAAGAGAATGGCTGGAAGAGAGAGGATGAGGTGGAGGAAGGTGAGGCCGTGTTGGCGACGGAGATATAAATGGACAATGCGAAGAGGTGGGTGGGGCAGATAGGAAAATATGAATAGGAACGGCTGGCACCGTACCACACCGAGCGGCCCGCGGCTTAACGCGGGAATAAGTGTTTGTAAATAATTAATAATAATAATATATATTTATTGTATTATATCTTTTTATATAATATATTATTGATTATTTTTATATATGCGAAGAGGATAGGGGAGCGTAGTACGTTGCTGAGTCGCGCTTATATTATATAATTATATATATAATTATATTATATATTAATAATATATATATATATATATATATATATATATATATAAATATATAATATATTAAATATATATATATATATAATATATATACTAATAAATATAATAATATATATACTAAGTAATATATATATATAATATATATATATATTATAAAAAATTTTATTTAATTAACAAACAATTAAAATTACATAAATTCACTCATATATGAATGTATATAATTATATATACTATATATATATACTTATACTAGATATATAATATTATATATATATATATACTTACTATATACATATATATATATATATACCTATAGATATATAATAATATATATATAATATATATATAAGCGGGACTCCAGAAACTTTTTACTACTCGTGCTCCTCTCTCTCTCTGTCTATTATATTTATATATATTACATAATATAGTGATTATATAATAATATATATATATTATAATTACTAAATGTATATATATACTATATTATTATAATATATATATATATTACTTATATATTTTTTTTATATATATATTATATATATACTCCAGCGCTATAATATACTAACAATAATATTGAGATTATGTTGGGGGGTTGTCCAATATCTTACAGTTTTTCTTTAGCATCGTAATTGGTATAATGGGTACCGTTATATTTTTCTTTGCAATTGCAGATTTAGAATGGTACAATAATTTAATTATTTTTATCGCGTAAATATGGCATTCTGAATCAAGTAACATTTATTTAATTTTTTTTTTTTAATAAAAATCGAGTATTTTATTTTAGACTCCTAGATAGGAAAAAAAAAACTTGTAAAAAATTAAATTGCACGAATACGTACAGGTCTTCAAATTCTCTCTCCGCTTTTTCGAGAGGCACGAGCCGTTACCGATTTATAATTGATTAAAAACTAGCATTATTCAGTGGGGATGCATGTCTTACAGCTGTTAAAATTTTAGCATATCTTTCATTTGTACGTTATGTAATGTATTCTTTCAGATGATACTAATTTTCACAAAAAAAAAAAAAAATTATCATAACAAAATTTGAAGATCTTTCGTTTCTATAATAATAACTCGTGCTAAGCACGAGGAGCACGAGTGTATGAGTCGCCTCTGAATTATTATATATATATATATAATATATATATAGTATATATATCTATATATATATGTATATACATATATAATATATATATATAGATATATATACTATACTAATATATATATTATATATATATAAATATATATATAATATATATCCGTTATATATAATATTATATTATACTATATTATATCATATTATATTTGTATAGTATATATAAGATATACTATATATACTATATATATATATAATTAGCCTCTGAATATATATATATATATATATATATATATATATATATAATGACAACAAACCTGCTTCAATCTAAAAGATATACCTATTTTATTCTGGTTTTCCCCGAGGGATAAGGAAAAAGGATTAAAAGCAAGAGAAGTTGAAAAGGTCAAGGGAAATCCGTGAATTACAAGGGGGAAATAAATAAGAGGAAGGGAAATACCACTTGCAACAGAGCTCTTTATTCCTTAACTCTTCTGTGCGCCTTGTAATTGGCATCAAGCTTAATTAAAATAAAAAAATAGAAATAAAAAAAGGCATTGAGATGTTTATCTAAAATAAACTTGAAAACTCTGAAGTAATTAATTAATTAATAATAATAATAATAATAATAATAATAATAATAATAATAATAATAATAATAATAATAATAATAATAATAATAATAATAATAATAATAATAATAATAATAATAATATTAATAATAATTATTATTATTATTATTATTATTATTATTATTATTATTATTATTATTATTATTATTATTATTATTATTATTATTATTAATATTATTATTATTATTATTAATTATTATTATTATATATTATTAATTATTATTATTTTTATTGTATTAATTAATTATTATTATTAATAGTATTTGTAATCATTATAAATATTAAATATATTATTAATATGAGAATATGTTAAAAAATTTATTTGTAATATTGTTAATATTGTTAATATTGTTAATATTGTTAATATTGTTAATATTATTTTATTATTATTATTATCTATTATTATTATTTTATTTTTTTTTTATTTTATTTATTTATTTATTTATTTATTTTTATATTATTTATTTATTTATGTTATTTTGTTTTTTTTATTTATTTATTTATTTATTTGTTTTTTTTTATTTATTTATTTATTTATTTGTTTTTTTTACTCTTATGTATTTATTTATTTATGTATTTGTTTTTTTATTTTTTATTTATTTATTAATATTATTTTTTTGTTATTTATTTATTTTTTAGTTATATTATTTATTTATTTATTTATTTTATTGATTATTATTATATTTGTTATGATTTATTTATTTATTTATTTATTTATTTATTTATTTATTTATTTAATTTATTTATTTATTATTTATTTGTTTTGTTTGTTTGTTTGTTTATTTATTTACTTTTTATTTATTTATTTATTTATTTATTGTATTTATTATTTATTTATTTATTTATTTATTTATTTATTTATTTATTTATTTATTTATTTATTTAATTTATTTATTTATTTATTTGTTTGTTTGTTTGTTTGTTTACTTTATTTATTTATTTATTTATTTATTTATTTATTTATTTATTTATTTAATTTATTTTTCTAATTTAGTTATTTTTATTTTTTAAATTTTATTTATTTTTTTTTATTTATTTTAAGTTTTTTATTATTTATTATTCTAATTTATTATTTATTTATTTATTTATTTATTTATTTATTTATTTATTTATTCATTTATTTTATTGTTATTGTGTGCGTGTTATTGATTAGTGTTTTTGTTTATTGTTTATGTGATGGTTATTGTTATTGTATTGTTATTGTGTTATTGTTATTATTGTTATATTGTTATTGTTAATTATTATTATGTTATTATTGTTTTATGGTTATTATTTGTTATTGTTGTTATTATTTGATATTGTTTTATTGTTGATTATTATTATTATTGATTATTATTAATTATTATTATTAATCATCTATTTCTTATCATTATCATTATCATTATTATCTATAAGTTATAGGTGAGTATCAGAGAGAGAGAGAGAGAGAGATGAGAGAGAGAGAGAGAGAGAGAGAAGCAGAGAGAGAGAGAGAGAGAGAGAGAGAGAGAGAGAGAGAGAGAGAGAGAGTATGCGAACAACATTCTTCCCTACATTATTCAAATAGAAGATAGAATTAACAATTTCCTTTGTACCCCTAAAAACAAAATCTACTTACTTCTCATTATTCTCGTCTCTTTGAACGTTGCTCCTTCCTTGGCATTATATACGGCAAGCCAAAAAGTCATAAACCCAACCTCCCCCTGCGCAACATTCTCTCAGCCACCAATACTCCCTCCTATACAACATCTCCAAATTCCTTGTCGGCTTGTCCCCTACCTCCAACCGCCCACAACCAACATATACGCACTTCCGGATTCTTTCACATTCGCTTTCTACATTTAATTTCTACATTACCCTAATTGCTTCATTACAAGTATTGACATTACTCACCTCTTTACCAATATCCCCGTCTCAGAAACATCAGATATCATCTCTAATTCCTTGAACCCTAATATTGCCACCTCCCTTAACCTTACCCCCACAATTTTCAAAAAACTTCTCAATTTTGCAATCAACAATACACTTTTCACTTGATGATCAATATTACAAACAGATAGATGGTATGAATATGGGCTACCCCCTGGGCCCCACCTATGTCAATTGTTTTTTGTCATTACGAAATTGCCTGACTCAACGATTTCCCCCCGAATTTAAACCCCTCCCATATGGAAGATATATTGATGATTGTTTTCTCATTTTCCATAATAAAGCCCAATCAGATCTCTCTTTCGCTTATATTAATTCCAAATACCCAAACATTCGATTTACTCGCCAAGGCCAATCCAACAACAACTCCCTTTTCTTGACGTCCTTGTCCACCATACTCCGGAAAGCGTCACCATTTCTGTCTATCATAAACCTCCTTCTTCCCTCCTTGGCTTAAACTTCCTCAGCTATTCTTACAGCTTTCTCTCTAATACCATCACTCTGCATCTTCATCGTGCATACCAGATCTGCTCTAATTGACAAATGTTTCACCTCGAAATGACTTCTCTTAAATCCTTTTCGCCTTCAATTTCCCCCCGCCCTGATCTTGTTGAATCCTCCAT
>JABUQX010106808.1:0-2500 GCA_015478945.1 Trachelipus rathkii | reverse complement strand
CCACTGATAGTAGAATAAGTCTTTCCTGAGAAATATATCACCATTATCGTTCCATAAGATTCATAGGTGTTATTGTTTAGATTTACAGCATGGGTTCTGTGGTTTCTCCACATCTTTTAAAATTGTAATATTCCACACCGATTGTAGATGAGACTCCTTCGCATCTTGAGAATAATTTAATAAAGTCATATAAACTTCGGATAAGGGTAACTTGCAGCTGATGCTCCTAGAGATGTTTCACTTTAAAAATACCTCAAGTTGATTAAAACACGTATACAGGAAATTTGTTTCCGTGGATACTATGTGATCGCTTCCTGTGAGATCTGAACCATCTTCGTTTACTAACTTAGTCTTTAGATATAAAAACACATTCGAAGGGTCAAGATATTGATCAGAAGTGCCTGGAATATTGAAATCGAGAGGTACATCTGTATTTGTGATTGAGTGAACGGGATTAATACTGATAAAGTTGGATTCACTCACACTAATCTGTGTAGGGTTCACAGAGAAGAAGAGATCCAATTCGCTCTTAAAACAGTCTGGGCTGGAGGGATGAAGGGAAATGCATCTTCTGGTACAATCCTCAGACGTATAATGATGAGAGATCTGTTTAAACATTCCTTATATACAAAATAGTTACAGGTTGCCACTGTTTATGTGAAATAGTTGCCATTCAGCATCATTATTAAAGGGCAAACACATCAATACACTTTTTCTTTAATGGTCCTTTCCTATTCCTCTTTATAGGTTTTTTTACGATGACCTACACCTTGACCAGTCATCTTACGTCGTATTTTTCGTTGTTTAACATCATCTAACATTTCATCAGAAGCATCGGCTAATCGACGTTTTACAGCTGTTCGAGGGCCGATACCGCCCATGATATCATGGAAAGTATCTATACCTGTCCTAGCTGCTTTTTTAGAGAGTATTTGCCTCCTATTAAACCAAAGGGATTAGTACAACGTCTGAACAACGAAGCAAAAATCCACCTAAAAACCATACCCTCTCTGCATTCTTGAAACCCCTGAAGACTCGTTCTCTTTCCATTATTATTTATTTATTTAACGGAGCTTCCTTCTTATATGTACTTTTAGCACCTGCTGTTCCACGTCGTGAATGGATAAGGTTTTCCCTCTACATCTCTTATATAAATACAGAATCGAACACAGTTGGGTGCTTACTCAAGGCGTAAGTAGTGAAACATAGGAAAACTGTATAACTCTTTACCTTTGAGGAAAATGAACTACTCTTAACAAAGAGGCTTTAGTATTCCCTACGTACTGATGGTCTACAATATCTGTATAAACATAGGCCATACCAGGATCTTGAAACATCTTAGAAGGCATGCATACAAAATGTAATGAACTCTCGGTGTCATTTTTTGTGACATACTCTTCCATCGTTGGTATATAACGCATTAGATCCTTTAGAGAGGGTTTGATATTATTTCTCGATGTTTTGTTTACATATGAGTAATGACAATTACGAAACCATCCTGAAGGACTGAACATAAATAAACTTTTATCGTTCAGGTTTACTTGAGCTTGAGATTTTAAGGTGATTAACACGTTATCTTCGTTAACGGTTTTATTAACAAGAAACACTAAATCTTTACATAACTGACCTGCTTCAAATTTTTTGTTTAAATCTAGGAACACATCGGTAACCGATTTATAGAAACCGCGGTTTATTAAAATATTTTTCAAAGAAATATTCATTGGTGCCTCGTTTGATGGTTGCAATATTATCGTTAATTTTTAATACATTTTTAACATTATCAACATTTCTAAATATCGTAAACGCCAAATATGATTCAGGCCTATTCTCTATATTGGCATCCAGTATCATTTCACTTAATCCTGCTTCATACATTTCTTCGATCAAAAGGTATAGGTTCAATAATTGGGTTGCATAGTCTGATATTTTATTAGCAGGATGTAGAGCCATAGAGGCCGATGACGGCAACGTTAAATAGAAATGATCTCACTGGCTCCATGTTCACCAAAGTAAAACTGATCAATGTTCTTAATTTCACTAGCATTATATAACTCTTAAACTTTCATTGGCGTAAACCTACCCATTTGAACAAGATACTGTTGTTATTTTTACCTTTTCCTTAGATCCAATATTTTTTCTATTTTTTATACATTACTCTTAGGATCAAATTGTATTTTCTGTATTTCTTGTTTATTAGAATCCACCTTTTATTTTTTCGCCGTCTCAAATCCTCTAGATAGTATAATTTTAACCTGTCTCTAGGAAATTCTCTGATGGTATCTACTTTTAAAAACCTCTCTCGACCATCCGGCTTCATACCCTTTTCTGAAAATTTCATCAGTTCCTGGATACTCTTACATAGTCTCCTACTTTAATGCCTGTCTGTGTTATCTTTTATTTTGCCCTTTGGGTTGATAGGTACAAACGGTTTTGTCTTTACCATCTCTATATTGGTAGTCTAAGGTCTATGATGAGACCGCCGGTTATTAAATCTCTCGTT
>JABUQX010106807.1:42500-48067 GCA_015478945.1 Trachelipus rathkii | reverse complement strand
ATATATATATATAGTATAGTATATATATATATATATATATATATATATAGAAAGAGAGAGAGAGAGAGTATAGAAAGATAGAGAGAGAGAGAGAGAGAGAGAGAGAGAGAGAGAGAGAGAGAGAGAGAGAGAGAGAGAGAGAGAGAGAGAGAGAGAGAGAGAGAGAGAGAGAGAGAGAGAGAGAGAGAGAGAGAGAGAGCACGAGTAGCAAAAAGTTGCTGGAGTCGCCACTGATATATATATATATATATATATATATATATATATATATATATATATATATATATATATATATAAATTATATATATATATATATATATATATATATATATATATATATATATATATATATATATATATATATATATATATATATATATATATATATATATATATATATATAACGCTTAACACTTGCTGAATCAAAATAATCAAGGTCATTTGCTCACAAACTACAAACCCCTGCCAAACGTAAGAAAAATAATTATTTGTTTATCAAACTGATTAATTATTTATATTTTTATCAAACTGATTAATTATTTATTAAATTATCTTACCACCACTTACTGGTTGTGGGTAGATAGATATATTTTCGCGTGTCTACACACCAAAAAATTAAATATATATTAGAAATTCACGGCATTAGGTACGGAAATATTTGAAATGCTGACACAACCACAACGTGAGCGCCAGCACAGTTGTTGTACATAAATGTATAGTATATCTATCCGATTCTTTTAGCTTATTGCAACTATCTTATAATTGGTGTGACTCTATATTTTAAAATCAGTTATGTACTCTACTTGACTTTAAATTTTGTACGATTATTAATAGCATCGCTCGCTGTTGATAATTCGTTAATGCACAATACACAAGTAGTCAAGTACATTTTATTTTATAACCAGTTTTATAACCTTTATTTTATAACCAGTTAAAAATAAACAACTTAAATTGGCTACAAACAAATGTCAAAATAAAAAAAATGTACGTCTTTTATAATAAAAATTCAATTAAGTTTTTCCAAATTTTTGTGTGAAAAGTTTATACAAAATTGTTTTGGGAGTCGAAAGGAGTCGTTTTTTTTTATCGACTCCCGACTCCGACTCCCAACTTTTTGGGAAATCGACTCCCGACTCCGACTCCGACTCCTTACCCCTGAAAACGCTCGACTCCCGACTCCCGACTCCCGACTCCCGACTCCGACTCCCCATCCCTGATATATATATATATATATACTGTATATATATCATGATAAAGATTTTATTCATTAATTGATTGCAGATTTGTCATAATAATAATAACCTCACAAAATTGTTTTAAAATGCCATCATTTGTAAAAGATTTTTTATTATTAATGATGTTACAGAATCTATAGCTAATAGAATGAAAAATATGCCACAGAAAAATAAAACAAGGTAGTATACCAGAAACACTTAGTACACCACCACTTCATAAACATATGGAAAATCATCACCGAAGAAAATATCAGGTACTCAAAAATTTGGATAGTATAAGTATTTTCTAGAACAGAAACCCCAAATGAGTGAAAAATCCAAGCCGTGAAACAAGTGAGTCTTGAGGAAAGTTTCTCCCCAAAAAAGATTTGGCATATCAATGACCCCAAATCACAGGCAATTCATCAGAAAATAATGAATTTTATTGCAATGAGTAACCAGCCATTCACAATCACTGAAGAGCAGGGATTCATAGAACTTATTGCCCATCTTCAACCAAAATATCTTATTCCTAGTAGAAAATATTTTGTAGAGAAGATGTCGCAAACTTCATGCAGTAAATTGAGATCAGCAGTTTTCGAGAAGTTATCAAAGGCTGATCAGATATTATTTACTACAGATATATAAACAGCAAAATATTCAAATGAGTCATTTATTTCTTTAACTGCTCACTGGCTTACCAGCAAGTTAGAAAAAAATAGTCTGTGTACTCCATTGCAAGTCTTTTCCAGGTTCTCATTCTGGAATTGACATCGCTTTGAGTTTTGAAAGTATGATAAATAATTGAGAAATTAATCCAAAAAAAATTGATTTGATCCTTCGAGATGGAGCATATAACTTGGAACTGTGTATGAATACTACACAAGGCTACAATTATATTTTGTTAAAAGATGGGTTATGTAAAATAAATTCCTTCCAGCAAATCTTTTTTCAGAACTAGATTAGTAATTTCGGTTCCAGCTGGAATTTTTCAAAATTCTGGCCGGACCAGAATTCCGGTACACCTCTAGTCAGTATATCCTCTTACTATATTTAACATTCTTCTATTAATTTTTGGTGTATTCATTTTATGTATACTGGTATGTATTCAATATCTGATTATTTTACTTTAAACTCATTCCCTCTTTAAGTTTTACTTATCATTTATTATAGTTTGCATATTGTTTACATTTTGTAACTACTGTATGTGGTGTGTGTGTATGTGATTTTTTTTTTTTTTTTTTGTATATGTGTGCATATAACTTATTGGTCAATTTTAAATTTATTAGCTTTTATATAATTATTTATGACGTTTTTTCCCCCCTTCTACCAAACAACAGTTAAAGGTATAGGAAAATGCTAAAAATCAATATTTTAGATCAAGTGCAATTGTCATTTAGTGAAAATTTTATGGAGAATAAATGAAAATTTAAAAAGTTATGGACAAATTTCAGTAATTTCCTTATGAAATGTTGACTAGGACAACAAATATAATGTTAGGATTCGAAAAGGATTAAAATAGTTATATCAATAAATGTAGTAAAAATACCTTGCTTTTAACTTGATAATTAGCTATCTAGTTATCATAATTCAGAAGTTAAAATATGCATACGTATTTTTACAGTAAACTTAGGTCACATGATACTTCTTATTTTAGTAGTACAGAATTTCCAGCTATTAAATTAGCTAAAAACAACTAATTCCTAATCACAGTAGATACCACTTCAAATTATTAAGAAATATATTTAGAAGACTTGGAATAGAAAAATGGCCATACTAAAAATGAATAAATATGATAAAATGGTTGGGATTTAATACTGTATATATATATATATATATATATATATATATATATATATATATATATATATATATATATATATATATATATATATTATATATATATATATATATATATATATATTTTGTTATATATATATTGTTTGGTACACATAGAAATATACCTTTATATATATATGTACATATTATATATAAATTGGTTATGGCTATATATATATATAAATATATATATATATATATATATATATATATATCTTAATTATTTTAAAGTCCTTCTTTATAACTAAATTTTCTTCTAAATTACCAGGCCTGTCAAAATCTAATATATATATATATAAGGGATGGGGAGTCGAGAAAATATATATATATATATATATATATATATATATATATATATATATATATATATATATATATATATATATATATAGTTAGTTAGTTAGTTATTTTACCACGACAATCGGGGGAAAGGTTACTATTTTATGTTTTTCCCGACCAGTGGGCCCATACAAAGTGGAAAGGTGCACAGTTATCAAGGTGATAGTAACCCCAGCCTCAGTCTGAACCAAGTCAAAATATTCCAGCCATCAGTGGGCATGGCTAGGCTCTGGACTCACAGACCTACTGTGCGTGAGGCGAATAGGAATGTAGGTGTCTGTATGTGTATTAAAGGTTGTACCGTTGTATGTGTTGGCTATGGATGAGTGAGGTGAGGGTATTGAGATTAGTGTATTAATACACTATGCCGTAAACTGTAATGAATTACAGAAAATCTCCTACAAACGGCAATTTTTCGTGTCCGTCCTGGTGACTAGTCGAAAGTACAAATCCCGTTTGACGAGGACTCGAACTCACGACCTTAAGCGTGCAAACGCACCACTCAACCCACTGCGCCACCGAGCTATAGGCCATATATATATATATATATATATATATATATATATATATATATATATATATATATATATATAGAAGATTATATAAATACCAGTATATATATATATATACATAAGTTCAATTATTTTCAATAAAGAGTTATATATATATATATATATATATATATATATATATATATATATATATATATATATATATATATATATATATAGTGTAGGAATATAAATATCCTTATACAAATTTATATATATATATATATATATATATATATATATATATATATATATATATATATATATATATATATATATATATATATATATATATATATATATATATATATATATATATATTGTATATATATATATATATATATATATATATATATATATATATATATATATATTTTTTATCAGTTATGTTATATATATATATATATAGTATATATATATATATATATATATATATATATATATATATATATATATATCTTAATTATCTTAAAGTCCTTCTTTATAACTAATTTATATATATATATATATATATATATATATATATATATATATATATATATATCAGGGATGGGGAGTCGAGAAAAAATAGATCGACTCCCGACTCCGACTCCCAGAGTCGATTTTAAAAACAACCGACTCCCGACTCCCAGAACCGACTCCCGACTCCCGACTCCCGACTCCCGACTCCCGACTCCCGACTCCCGACTCCCAATGGAAAATGGAACGTGAATTTTTTCCAAAATTATGAACTTTTATTTTCATCGTTATATGCTAAAAAACATTGAAAAAAAAAAGAATTATGACAATAAATTTTAATAATTTCCAATAATAATAATAATAATTACACTTTTTAACAAAATAGGCACTTTATATTACGAGTAGGCTTACGTACGCACACGTAAACTTATTGACAAAAACTATGCATAATTATTATTATAATTATGACAATTAATAATAATAATAATAATAATAATAATAATAATAATAATAATAATAATAATAATAATAATAATATTATTATTATTATTATTATTATTATTATTATTATTATTATTATTATTATTAAAAATTGATATATGATATTGATATTGAAATATATATATATATATATATATATATATATATATATATATATATATATATATATATATATATATATATATATATATATATATATATATAATTATATATATATAATATATATATATATATATATATATATATATATATATATATATATATATATATATATATATATATATATATATATATAAATATATATATATATATATATATATATATATATATATATATATATATATATATATATATATATATATATAAATATATATATAATATATATATATAAAAATATATATATATATATATATATATATATATATATATTTATATATATATATATATATATATATAAGTGTTAAATCCAGTTTAAATTTTAAAAGAGCCATAATCCATATCTCAAAAACTACAATAGGCTACAGGAAAAGGAATACATTGTTGGAATTTTATAAAATTTTTACGAAACCAAATAAAAAAATTATATCTCAAAAACTACAATAGCTACAGCGAAAGGGAATACATTTTTGGAATCCTGGTAAAATTTCACATAGGAAAATGCTTT
>JABUQX010106807.1:0-37500 GCA_015478945.1 Trachelipus rathkii | reverse complement strand
TTAATTAGCGAAGTTGTTGTTGGCTTGTCACTTTCATGTTGATATACCCATTGGAAGAATGTTTTCTGCGCTTTCCAGGTATTGGCCCAACCCTATTATTTCTCTTTTGTATATGTAGTCTATCTCCACCAACCCCATGCCTCCTTCTCTACGTTCCGTGTACATTCTAGACAAAATCTGTCCCCTATATATCATTTTGTGGGCATTTAACATTTTTCTTGTTTTAATATCAATTCTATTAAGATCTTCCTGGAACCAGTCTATCACTCCACAACTGTACAGGATGACAGGTACAGCTAATGTCTTAATGGCCTCTATTTTGTTTTTAGCACTTAACTCCGATTTTAATATTGCTTTGGTTCTTTTTAAATATTCTTTCTCCAGCTTCTCTTTCATCAACTTATGTTCTATCTTCTCCGATTCCTCCACTCCCAGATATTTATAAGTATTTTCCTGTTCCAATTGCCTTATGATGGTGTCATCTATCATGATGTTTTCATTCTCCGTTCTTCTCCCTTTCCTGAGTGTAAGGAAAGCACACTTATCCAGACCAAACTCCATACATATATCTTCGGAGAACTTTTTCACTACCTCCACCTGCTTAATTGTCTCTTGTCTGTTTGGGGCATATAATTTTAAGTCATCCATATAAAACAGGTGTGAAATTAATTTGCTTGATTTTTCGTTACGTGGGTTTATTCTATATCCGTTTTGTAATTTGTTTATTAAATTGCTCAAAGGGTTAATGGCCAAAATGAAGAGCAGTGGAGATAACGAATCCCCTTGGAATATACCTCTCTTTATGTTAATTTTTTCCAACTCAATCAATCCCTTCTCATACTTTAATTTTAAGTTGACCCTCCATTGCCTCATTCCTTCTTTGACAAAATCTACTATTTTTTTATTTATTTTGTATATTTTTAATACTTCTAGTATCCAGCTATGGGGAACACTGTCATATGCCTTCTTATAATCTATCCAGGTCATGCTAAGATGTTTCTGGTTCTTCCTACTATTTTCAAGAATCATTTTGTTGATTAATAATTGATCTTTTGTGCCCATACTATTTCTGATGCATCCTTTCTGTTCTTCATTTATTATATTATTATTCTCTACATGTTTGTATATTCTAGATGCTATTATTGCTGTTAGTGTTTTGTAGATGGTAGGTAAACATGTTATAGGTCTGTATTTTGTTGGGTTTTTGGTTTCTTCAGATTTTGGTATGAGGTTAGTGTCTCCTATCGTCAGACATTCTGGAATGGCTTCTCTTCCATTTATCAATCTTTTTATATATTTTGTTAGGGGGCTGATAAGTACTGTGACCTTCTTTAGCCATACATTCTGGACTTTATCAGGTCCAGGTGCTTTCCAGTTATTGAGCTTCACGAGGACGTCCTTTACTTCTTTCTGACTTATTTCTCCAAATTCCATTTCATTAATATTATTTATCTGAGAATCATTTATTATTTCTTCCTTCCAATCTGCTTCATTGTTATGTTGTCTTTCATTTTCATAGATGTTTTTCTAAAATCTTTCAATCTCTTCTTTTCTTGGAGGTTCAGTGACTTTGATTTCACCATTTCAGTTTTCTGTACAATCTTCCAGGATTTTGTTTAAACATTCAACTTTGTTTTGTTTTTCGTTCATATCTTCTTAACCTTTTACTTTTTGCTACAAGACTTAATTTCCTTCTAGTAACAGCATGAACTAATTTATAGTGATGGGACGATTAATCGTCATCGTCATCGGCAAAAATCGGCATATTTTTTTTCAATTGTCATCGTCATCGGCAAATTTCTCACCGACATTTTGATGATAATTTAACAAATATTAAGAATTTTGAATAATATTAAAACTCAATAATAATAATAATAATAATAATAATAATAATAATAATAATAATAATAATAATAATAATAATAATAATAATAATAATAATAATAATAATAATAATAATAATAATAATAATAATTATATATATATATATATATATATATATATATATATATATATATAATATTATTGTTTTTTTTTTTTATGTGTATATATATATATATACATATATACATATTATATATATCATATATATAAATATATATATATATATATATATATATATATATCCTATATACCCATTTTGCTTATGGTATGTATGACATTCCAGTGCCTAATGGTTCGCCTTTCTGTTATGCGTGCATATCCACACTCATCCTCCAGACAACATATCATATACACATACTTATATCCACACCCCTCTTCTAGACAACATCTTACAGACATCCCTATCCCTTATATCTATACGTGAAGGGAGAAAAAATTGTCCACATCGTATGTCCTGCGTGTCGTAGAAGGCTACTAAGGGACGGTGGTAGTTAGGTTGGCTGCCTACTACCACTTATCTTTTGCCAGGAATGCTAATGCATGCCTCGGAGAAGGTCGTGATCGCAGTAAGCGCCCTTCTATCCTTCGGCGAAAATGTATGAATCGTATCTGTATATGAAATGTCAGAGGAATAAATGTTGAGGAGATGAGGAGAGAGGTGATGGATGTATTTAGAAAGGGCAAATTTGATTTGCTCGCTGTGACTGAAACAAAGATGAAAGGAAACGGTGAAAATGAGTGGTGTGGTGTGAAATGTGTTTGTATTGCTGTGGAAAGTAATGAGAGGGGGATAGAAGGATTTGCAATTCTGATGAGTGAATTGTGGTAGAGAGCTATGTTAGATTTTATGTGTGTGAGTACTAGAAGTCTAAAGGTTAAATTTAAGTTTGAAAAGGTCAAAATTTGTGTGGTTGTGACTAGGGTTGGGAAAGGAAAAAAAGCTCGTTTTTTTTTCCGAAAAACGTTTTTTTCATGAAAAAACACAGCCTGAAAAAAACAAGTAAAAATTTGTTTTTTTCTTGTTTTTTTCAATTAAATTGTGGAATTTACATGTTTGAACAATTATATTATAAATTTTAGCAAATATGCTCTAATTTGGACATTTTTTGGTTCCAATTTCCTACAAGGTGGAAGCCCCTGAGTTTGTGTTCAAAATTTTTATGGGTTTTCCATATTTTTATTTTATATTCTGAATTTTGATATTCATAATATTTTGTTTGTGGCTTCATTAATGTTTTCTTACTGTTTCAGCTTTCAGTAACATTTTTATCATAATTATTTAATCAGAATTTAGAAATGCTACGTGCAAAAAGTCGTGTGACTGTACTTTTTAAGGAAATAAAAGGTAGCAAAGGCCCTCGCATGAAATATAACTTTTGTTGTGTAGACGTTGCAAAACTAGTATTTATTGCTCATAATCTAGAACTAGGAAATTTTGAAAATTTGCCAACTGAGAGAGATGATTATGCTAAGGCAGCTAAGCTTAAGAGTCCTGTTACCGCCCCTGCTCCTTCACCACTGTCATTCTCACACGATACTTCATACGACTGAGATATCAGACTTATCAGTCATATCAAAATTAAATTTGGCTGATCACGCTGATGAGCCCAGTGATAATGAGCTTGACAGTAGTCACAGCACAGTAGTCAGTACTCAGTAGTGACTGGGGTCTGGGGAGTGGGGACTAGTGATTAGTGAATCAAAAGTTGATATTCCAAAGCCAAATATTTAATTTAGTCATTCACTCATCCTCCTTCATTTACAATCTTGGTATAATTTTAATTTCAATATTTTTATTATTTCATTTGCTTCCCTTAAGTCACTTTTGAGTTTTGTCATTCAGACTCATTCTATATAAATATAATATACATTAATATTTAAAAGTAAATTATAAATATGATTATATGATACAAACGTAAAATACATAGTTAAATTAGTAAGTAGAAGCCTACAAACAGCAGTCTGCAGGCTACAACCTACTGTAAATTGTAACGAAAACAATTGATAAAGAGAAAGGTAGTTCTGCTATTTTATAAATCATAATGGAATATTTGTTTAATTTCAAGTATCCTTATATTTGAAAAATGAAAATACTCAAGTGAAATATCATATTAGCCTCTTTATATTTTTAAAAATACATTTAATGAAAAAACGAAAAACATGAAAAAACGAAAAACATGAAAAAAATTTTCCTGAAAAAAACACGATTTGAAAAAAACGTTTTTTTTCCCAACCCTAGTTGTGACATATGATCCATCTGAGGGTAATGTTGAAGAGAGTACGATTTTCTGGGATATTCTGAATGATGTTTTGGATGGGGGTAATGGGAGATTCAGCTCATTTGCCACATATCTGCCCATTCAAGGATTTTTTTTTACAGTTGTCACCACCACTCACGGGCAGAGCCCTATTCAAGGAGTGGGTGTAGTACTCTCAAAAGTTCACCTTCTAGCGCAAATTACGCATATGAGCACAGACGCAGACTTTAAAGTGAGGAGATTAAATTCAGTAGGAAATACAGAAGATGGAAGAGAATTCCACAGAACAGAGGTGGTGGGAAAGAAGGAAGCACCATAGCAAACTAGCCTGGAGTTACCAATGTCAACACAATACTCGTGCGCAGATACAGCACCCTTTGTGCTACGAAGGCGTCGTAAAGGTGGTGGTACGCCAGTGATAAGTTCCCTCGAGCACTTGCCTTTGTAGCGACTATTAAAAAAAAGGATGAAGTGCCACATCACGTCGCAAAGATGACGAGTCAAAGGAGTGAGAAAGCAAATAATAATTTATAAGCCTTGCCATTGACTCTCGACCCTGTTCAAAAGCCGGGTGAAACTAGAGCCCCCTCAGATATGAGAGCAGTACTCCTTCATACATGTGCGGATGAGACCCTTGTATAGCTGGAGCAACTGAGAAAAAGGAAGAAAGTCTCACAGTCTAAACAGAACTTCAAGTTCTTTGAGGCCGCCTTAGCAAAACCGTTGGGATGTGAGGTTTCCAAGACATTTTTTTGTTCATGTTAAGTCCAAGGATATTTATATTGTCGACCGGTGAGTCGAGAGCACCGTCGAGAGATAGGAAAGAAGGTATTTTTGGAGAAGGAGATTGTAGAAGTTGGGTTTAAAGAATTGAATTTTTACAAAGTTATTTCTGTCCATCAGCGAGAATAAAATCGGAAAGATTAAGACGAGTTCTAGAAGTAAAAGAAGGAGTAGAATTGATACGAGTTAAAGAATGAAGAGTCAAATCATCGAACACGAGTGGATAGAGTTAGAGGTGCAGATGATCATCAATGAAAAGTAGGAATAAAGTAGGAGATAAGACAGAACCCTGAGCAAACACCACTTTTGACAGAAAGTATTAAAGAAACGCCCATAAACAAAAATCGCCGATATTGAGCGATTTGAAAGAAAGCTAGACATAAGTAAGCAAAGAGAAGGAGGAAACCCAAAGGAGGGGAACTTGGAGAGCAGTGACGCGTGCCATACTCGGTCAAATGCTTTGGATATGTCAAGCGCCACCACGCAAGTCTCCCGGTAGTTCCTAAGAGCGAAAAACCATAAATCGGTTAGATAGGAATGTATATCGCCAGTAGACTTCGTGCAACGAGAGCCGTACTGGCGATCGGAATGAGTTTCCAGATGATTTAAGAAGTGAGTTGAGAAGGGTTTCAAAGATCTTAAATAGAATACAAGTGAGAGCTACAGGGCGATAGTTAGAAGGATCAGAGCGGCTTCCTTTTCGGAATAAGTTGGACATGTGAGTAGCTCCAACATTGAGGAAAGTGCTAAGAGCAGAGCTATAGAGAATATAGTTGAGCTAAGGGCCGAAGAGATTAGCCTTTTCAGTTGGAGAATTAGCAACACAATGATCAGATCGAATAAGAGGAGGAAAGGCAGATTTATAGAAGTTGCTAGAGATGAAAGATTTGTCAGTAGGAGAACCAAGGAGGTTAGCGCACTTTCCTTTGATGAAAGCCCGCTTTGCTCGTCGAAGAGTATCCCTGCAACGATTTCTAGCTTAATGAAAATTAGCAAGAGTGATAGGAGAATGAGAACTTTTCCACCCCCTGATGGCAACTGCTCTCTAGCCTGACTGGCCAGAAAAAGCACGATCAACCATGGATTATGAGGAAAGAAAGATTTAGTTTTAGAAGGAATGAATGAGGAAAGAAAGATTTAGCTGAAGAAGGAATGAACCTGCTCATCCCATCAACGATTACAGCTCCCTCCTTATCTTTTAAATCTTTATACATCCATCATTATTCCTTACTGAGGTAGCCAATTTGCTATCATCTGCAAACTTGGAAACCTTACATTTAAGTCCCTGGTCTAAATATTTTATACATGTATGAGGAACAGCCACTTGACCTAAGAAATCGTTACGGACCACAAATATGTCTCCTCATTTCCATTAATAAATACTTTTCATTTTCATTGATTAATTATTATTATTATTATTATTATTATTATTATTATTATTAAGAGACTTAAGGAATCAAAAATTTTGATCGCTAAAATAATTTCGGGAGGTTGAACCCCCTGACCCCCTGTCTACAGCCTTTTATATATATATATATATATATATATATATATATATATATATATATATATATATATATATATATATATATATATATATATATATATATATATATATATATATATATATATATATATATATATATATATATAGGGATGGGGAGTCGGAGTCGGGAGTCGGGAGTCGAGCGTTTTCAGGGGGGAGGAGGCGGAGGGGGGGGCGAGCCGACGCCCCAAAAAGTTAGAGTCGGAGCCTGGGAGTCGATAAAAAAACGACTCCTTTCGACTCCCAAAACAATTTTGTATAAACTTTTCACACAAAAATTTTGAAAAACTTAATTGAATTTTTATTATAAAAGACGTACATTTTTTTTTATTTTGACATTTGTTTGTAGCCAATTTAAGTTGTTTATTTTTAACTGGTTATAAAATAAAGGTTATAAAACTGGTTATAAAATAAAATGTACTTGACTACTTGTGTATTGTGCATTAACGAATTATCAACAGCGAGCGATGCTATTAATAATCGTACAAAATTTAAAGTCAAGTAGAGTACATAACTGATTTTAAAATATAGAGTCACACCAATTATAAGATAGAGGCAATAAGCTAAAAGAATCGGATAGATATACTATACATTTATGTACAACAACTGTGCTGGCGCTCACGTTGTGGTTGTGTCAGCATTTCAAATATTTTCGTACCTAATGCCGTGAATTTCTAATATATATTTAATTTTTTGGTGTGTAGACACGCGAAAATATATCTATCTACCCACAACCAGTAAGTGGTGGTAAGATAATTTAATAAATAATTAATCAGTTTGATAAAAATATAAATAATTAATCAGTTTGATAAACAAATAATTATTTTTCTTACGTTTGGCCTCTCTCTCTATATCTATATATCAGTGGCGACTCCAGCAACTTTTTGCTACTCGTGCTTCTCCCTCTCTCTCTCTCTCTTCTCTATATAGCATATATATGGAGAAAGTATATATATATTTTTATTTATATATATATATAAAGATATATATATATATATATATATATATATATATATATATATATATATATATATATATATATATATATATATATATAGTGTCAACCTCTCTAGAAGTTGTTTTCACAATCCATATCTCAAAACTACAACAGCTACCGGGAAAAAGAATACATTGCTGGAATGCTGGTCCAATTTTTTAGTGCGGAAAATGTAAAAAAAAAATAAAAAGAAAATAAAAAAATAAAAAAATTATATCTCAAAAAAACTGTAATAGCTAAGAAGGAAACACATTTTTGGAATCCTGGTAAAATTTTTGATAGGAAAATGTAAAAAATAAAAAAAATTATTGTTAATAATTATAGTAATATGATTAGAGAGCCTATTTAGAGACCTTTTATTGGTTACTCGTTAAAATAAATAGACTTTCTATAAAATTTTGCTTTTTTTTTTAACTAAAGAATACCCCAAGGGTATACCGCACCGATGGCAGGGAGTAGGGTCTCAGCCTTCCGGGGAACCATGGGTAGACCCCCCTCCGGGGAGGGTCTCCGGAACCCCCGCTCTTTGGTATTTGGGTGTCGCGGGGGTTCCTCCGCCCCTCCCCTACGGGGTATGGAAAACGTCCCCCCCTGTGTTCCCCGTCGGATCGAGCCCCCTCTATGATACATAAATAGATGTTTTAGGGTTGAAATGAATTTTTTTTTTTCCTGACCTAACCTAACCTAACCTAATTTCGCCCCTAGAACAGGTAAAAAAAAAAAAAAATAAAAAAAAAAAGAAATTCATTTCGACCCTAGAACATCTATTTATGTATCATAGATGCTACCTGTAAAATTTTTTTTTTTGATCCGAGCTCCCGTTCCAACGTGTGGTCGTTAAAAAAATTTGATATATATATATATATATATATATATATATATATATATATATATATATATATATATATATATATATATATATATATATATATATATATATATATATATATATATATATATATATGGTGAAATCCAGTTTAAAACCACAAATATCTCAATCCATATCTCAAAAACTACAACAGCTACCGGGAAAAGGAATACATTGCTGGAATGCTGGTCCAATTAGTTAGGAAAATTTAAAAAAATAAAAAAAAAAAAAAAAAAAAATAAAAAAAAAAAAAATTATATCTCAAAAACTACAATAGCTTCAGCGAAAAGGAATACATTTTTGGAATCCTAGTAAAAAATTTTAGATAGAAAAATGTAAAAAAATAAAAAAAAAAAATAAAGAAAATTTTTGTTAATAATTATAGTAATATGATTAGAGAGCCTATTTAGAGACCTTTTATTGGTTACTCGTTAAAATAAATAGACTTTCTATTAAATTTTGCTTTTTTAACTAAAGAATACCCCAAGGGTATACCGCACGATGGTGCAGTGAGTCGGTCTCTCGGCCTTCCGGGGGAACTACTGGGTAGGACTAATTCCCCCCTCCGGGAAGGGTCCGGAACCCCCGCTCCTTGGTATTTGGGTGTCGCGGGGTCTTCAGCCTCTCTACGGGGTATGTGGAAAACGACCCCCTAGGTTCCTGTCGGCCTGAGCCTCCTACATTGCCGTACACTTTACAAATAGTTAGATATATACTATGTCCTCTCTGCCCTAAAAAAATAGCCAATATTTATTTATTTTTTTTTTTACATTTTCCTAATTAAAATTTTACAAGGATTGTATTCCTTTTCGCTGTGGCTATTGTAGTTTTTGAGATTTTTTTTTTTACAGCTCTCCGCAGAATAAAATTCCTTACCAAGATTCCAACAATGTATTCCTTTTTCCTGTAGCTATTGTAGTTTTTGAGATATGGATTGAGATATTTGTGGTTTTAAACCAAATATCACCTATATATATATATATATATATATATATATATATATATATATATATATATATTTTTTATATATATATATATATATATATATATATATATATATATATATATATATATATATATATATATATATATATATATATATATATATATATATATATATATATATATATATATATATATATATATATATATATATATATATATATATATATATATAAATTAAATATTTGAGTTGGTCATATTAAATAATTTTTTTTATTTAGGCTAAACCGTTTTCTATTAATATTTCAAGGTACTCTTTTTTTTCTTTATAATTCTAAAGTATTTTAGTAATATTTTTATTATTTTATGTTTTATTAAATATTTTTTGTTATAAAATATTATTTATTATGTATAGTATTTTAACATACCATTTATAAACATAGTATTTATAAATAATTTTATACTCTAAAAATTCACAGATATGATATCCGCCAATTGCTTTGGGCACGGATTAGTCCTATTTTTAATGTTAAAAGCGTATTTAAATAGCGGCTATTCTTTCCTTTTTCTTTTCAATTTTGCATAATCTTATATATTTATTATGTAATAATTTCATTTATTTGACCAACTTTCGCAAAAAAATAAGAGAATATTATCGTAACATTATGAAATTTGCAAAAATAGATCGTTTCTAAAATGTCAACTCGTGCTGAGCACGAGTAGCATGAGTGCAGGAGTCGCCTTCTGATATATATATATATATATATATATATATATATATATATATATATATATATATATATATATATATATATATATATATATATATATATATATATATATATATGGTGAAATTCACTTTAAAACCACAATCCATATCTCAAAAACTACAATAGCTACAGGGAAAAGGAATACATTGTCGGAATCCTGGTAAAATTTTAGTGCGGAAAAAAAAAATCATATCTCAAAAACTACAATAGCAGCGAAAAGGAATACATTTTTGGAATCCTGGTAAAAATTTAGTTACGAAAATGTAAAAAAAAAAAAAATTATTTAATAATATGAGTAATAGAGATAAGCCTAGGTTTATAGACCTTTTATACGTTACTCCTTAAAATAAATAGACTTTCTAGTATGGGAAGCTAAGTTTTTTTAACTAAAGTTATAACACCCCAAGGATATACCGCACTGATGCAGGAGTCGGGGCTGGCCTCCGGGAACCATGGGGGTAGGACTATTTCCCCCCCCTCCGTGGAGGGTCCCCCGCTCTTTGGTATTAAAAGTCAGTGGTTTTCTCCCTCCCTCTACGGTGGCGTCCCCCCCTTGTTTTTCGTGTCGGCTCGCGCCCCTACATTTGTGTAATATCTTATAAAATAAATATATATATATATATATATATATATATATATATATATATATATATATATATATATATATATATATATATATATATATATATATATATATATATATATGTAAATAGGGATGGGGAGGCGAGAAAAAAAGATCGACACTCCCGACTCCGACTCCCAGAGTCGATTTTAAAAACAACCGACTCCCGACTCCCGACTCCCAGAGTCGATTTTAGAAACAACCGACTCCCGACTCCCGACTCCCGACTCCCGACTCCCAATGGAAAATGGAACGTGAATTTTTTCCAAAATTATGAATTTTTATTTTCATCGTTATATGCTAAATAAACATTGAAAATAAAGAATTATGTCAATAAATTTTAATAATATCTAATAATAATAATAATATTTACACTTTTTAACAAAATAGGCACTTTATATTACGAGTAGGCCTATGTACGCACACGTAAACTTGTTGACAAAAAAAATTTACAATATTATAATTTAAATTATGACAAATAATAATAATAATAATAAAACAATAATAATAATAATAATAATAATAATAATAATAATAATAATAATAATAATAATAATAAAATTATGATAAAAATAAAAATAAAATAATAATAATAATAATAATAATAATAATAATAATAATAATAATAATAATAATAATAATAATAATAATAATAATAATAATTATTATTATTATTATTATTATTATTATTATTATTATTATTATTATTAATAATAATAATAATAATAATAATAATAATAATAATAATAATAATAATAATAATAATAATAATAATAATAATAATAATAATAATAATAATAATAAAAATAAAAATAAAAATAAAAATAATAATAATACACACACACACACACACACACACACACAATAATAATATTTTTATTATTATTATTATTATTATTATTATTATTATTATTATTATTAAGATTATGATTATGATTATGATTATGATTATGATTATGATTATTATTATTATTATTATTATTATTATTATTATTATTAATAATACATATGTACAGATATATACACACATTAATAATAATAATAATAATAATATTAATAATAATAATAATAATACACACACATATTATTATTATTATTATTATTATTATTATTATTATTATTATTATTATTATTATTATTATTATTATTAATGCACAGATGCTTCGGGAGATTGACCTTATATAGTATGATATATATATATAGTATATATATATATATATATATATATATATAAGGTTATATATATATATATATATATATATATATGTATATATATATATAAGAGCAGCAGTATATATATATATATATATATATTATAACAGTAAGGCTCTAAACCGAAAACATGGGGAGATTAATTTTAATATATATAGAAGAGAGGTATAGAGGATATATATATATATATATATATATATATATATATATATATATATATATATATATATATATATATGTATATATATATATATATATATATGTATATATATATGTGAAAGTTATTTCCTCTTATTGTCTGCTGTTCAACGCGGAGGTATATTAATAAATAAAGATTTTCGTAATTTTATATTTATACATGACAATTTCCATTCGTAAACACCATTAGTAAAAAGACTTTATAATATAATTTTAACATACAGCTTGTCAATCTCCATTTCAATAATTAAATTTCATAAATTTCGTACCCACGAGTTACCAACCCTACAATAATTTAAAACCGGAGGAAGTTTCTCTTTAACCATCTTATGGTTCTACCATACCTGTCCGTCCGGCAATTACACCTTGGTTTCAAGAGTCAAATACTACTCTCCTTTTAATCCTGCATTGTGCGTGATCCAAAAACCTTGCAAACCAGTTATATTCATCGTAGTTTCCATAATTCAGCATATCACAAAACCACGTATGCATTCTTAATGTTATTGACAACACAGTTTCATCATGAGGGAGGATGGCTATCTACCTTGCAGTTTAGAGTTAAACCTAGACTGATTGACAGGGTGATCCAAAATACAGCCTCTAATCACACTTAAAATCTTTACGTGCGTGAACTTAGCGCTGCCCCCGCATGAGTCCCCAATCTGGGACTTTTTCCTTCGCTTCTTACACCTTGGCAATCCGTCTCAATATAGTAAATTTTAGTATAACACTCTCTCTCTCTCTCGATATATATATATATATATATATATTTATAGAGAGAGACGATATAGAGAAGAGAGAGAGAGAGAATATATATATATATATATATATATATATATATATATATATATATATATATATATATATATATATATTAAATATTTTTTTTTTATTTTATTTTTTAAAAAAATAGGATTTCTAGCTAAATTTTGAGAGGAGGCTAAGCTTCTTATGAGCAGAGTTGCCAATTTTGGGAGGATTTATTTTAAGACGCTCGATAGGAGGCTTTGTGGAAAACTCCTCAAAATAGACAAAACAAGAATAAGGTTTCTTTTACGTTGCCATGACAACCAGTGTTTTTAAAGCATTATAATTAAGCTCTCTAGTAGGCACAAATCGAAATGCCTCCAGTCAATGATTCATATGAAAAATAATGTTTCGGAAGAAAATAAATGATTTTAATGTAAAATTAGCGTCCTTGTATAACATTTTAAACATTATTTTAATAGTAATAAATAGTAATTTGAATAATTTTATTACATTAGTTTCTTTTATTTTTTTTAGAGAAGGCCCGGCCTCCTGTGCTTCCCCCGTAATGCCGCGCCTGATATATATATATATATATATAGGTGAAATCCAGTTTAAAATCACAAATATCCTTCAACTATTCAAAACTACAAATAACTACCGGAAAAGGAATACATTGCTGGAATGCTGGTCCAATTTTCGTGCGGAAAATGTAGAAAAAAAAATCATCTCGAAAACTACAAAAGCTACAGGGAAATGAAATACATTTTTAGAATCCTTGTAAAATTTTAGTTAGGAAAAGGTAAAAAAAAAAAAAAAAAAAAAAAAAAAAAATAAAAATTGACAATTTTTTTTTGGGGGGTGCTGGGACATAGTATATATATATATATTATTTGTAAAGGTATTACACGGCAATTTAGGGGGCTCGAGCCGACGGGGAACACAGGGGGGGACGTTTTCCATACCCCGTAGGGGAGGGGCGGAGGAACCCCCGCGACACCCAAATACCAAAGAGCGGTCCGGAGACCCTCCCCGGAGGGGGAATTAGTCCTACCCCGCGTTCCCCGGAAGGCCGAGACCCCGACTCCTGCCATCGGTGCGGCATACCCTTGGGGTATTCTTTAGTTAAAAAAAGCAAAATTTAATAGAAAGTCTATTTATTTTAACGAGTAACCAATAAAAGCTCTCTAAATAGGCCCTCTAATCATATTACTATAATTATTAACAATAATTTTTTTATTTTTTTTTTTTTTTTACATTTTCCTATCTAAACTTTTACCAGGATTCCAAAAATGTATTCATTTTCGCTGTAGCTATTGTAGTTTGATTTTTTTTTTGATTTTTTTTTTTTTTTTTTTTTTTTTTTTTACATTTTCCGCACCAAAATTGGACCAGCATTCCAGCAATGTATTCCTTTTCTCTGTGTAGCTGTTGTAGTTTTTGAGATATGGATTGTGGCTCTTTTAGAGGTTGGATTTATATATATATATATATATATATATATATATATATATATATATATATATATATATATATATATATATATATATATATATATATATATATATATATATATATATAGAAAGAGAGAGAGAGAGAGAGAGAGAGAGAGAGAGAGAGAGAGAGAGAGAGAGAGAGAGAGAGAGAGAGAGAGAGAGAGAGAGAGAGAGAGCACGAGTAGCAAAAAGTTGCTGGAGTTATATATATATATATATATATATATATATATATATATATATATATAAAGTATATATATATATATATATATATATATATATATATATATATATATATATATATATATATATATATATATATATATATATATATATATATCAAAATAATCAAGGTCATTTGCTCACAAACTACAAACCCTTGCCAAACGTAAGAAAAATAATTATTTGTTTATCAAACTGATTAATTATTTATATTTTTATCAAACTGATTAATTATTTATTAAATTATCTTACCACCACTTACTGGTTGTGGGTAGATAGATATATTTTCGCGTGTCTACACACCAAAAAATTAAATATATATTAGAAATTCACGGCATTAGGTACGGAAATATTTGAAATGCTGACACAACCACAACGTGAGCGCCAGCACAGTTGTTGTACATAAATGTATAGTATATCTATCCGATTCTTTTAGCTTATTGCAACTATCTTATAATTGGTGTGACTCTATATTTTAAAATCAGTTATGTACTCTACTTGACTTTAAATTTTGTACGATTATTAATAGCATCGCTCGCTGTTGATAATTCGTTAATGCACAATACACAAGTAGTCAAGTACATTTTATTTTATAACCAGTTTTATAACCTTTATTTTATAACCAGTTAAAAATAAACAACTTAAATTGGCTACAAACAAATGTCAAAATAAAAAAATGTACGTCTTTTATAATAAAAATTCAATTAAGTTTTTCCAAATTTTTGTGTGAAAAGTTTATACAAAATTGTTTTGGGAGTCGAAAGGAGTCGTTTTTTTTACTCGACTCCCGACTCCGACTCCCAACTTTTTGGGAAATCGACTCCCGACTCCGACTCCGACTCCTTACCCCTGAAAACGCTCGACTCCCGACTCCCCATCCCTGATATATATATATATACTATGTCCCCTGCTCCTAAAAAAAAAAATAGCCAATATTTTTTTTATTTATTTATTTATTTATTTATTTTTTACATTTTCCTAACTAAAATTTTACAAGGATTCCAAAAATGTAGCTATTGTAGTTTTTGAGATATGTTTTTTTTTTTAAACCAAATATCAGTATATATATATATATATATATATATTTTTTTTATATATATATTTTTTTATATATATATATATATATATATATATATATATATATGTATATATATATATATAGACATATTATTATTATTAAACTTGACGATAAAATTAATATATTATTATATATATGATATTATTATATATATATATACATATTATTGCTATTATTGTTATATATTATTATATATTATTATTTTTTTTATATATATATATATTATATTTATTTCTATATATTATATTTTATATATATATATATATATATATATATATATATATATATATAGGCATGTATCTATATATTATTATTTTGTTATATTCTTATTATTATTTTGTATATTATTGTTATTATATATATTATATATGTTATATATATATATAGCATATATATATATATATATATATATGAGTGGTGCTAGTCCATTTAAATATTCAATTCAATCCATAGTCTCAAAACTACAATATTACAGTGAATACATTGTTGAAATTCTGTGTGTTTTATTGCGAAACTGTATATAAAAAAAAACTGAGACATTACAGCTTAAAAGGAGTAAATGTTTGAATCCCTGTAAAATTTTAGTAATGAAAATTTAAAAAAAAAAATAAAAAATAAAATAAATATATTTTTTTTTTACGAGCAGGGGACATAATATATATATATATATTTAAATAAATGATATAGATAGTTATATATAGTTATATATATATATATATATATATATATATATATATATATATATATATATATATATATATATATATATATATATATATATATATATTATTTGTAAAGGTATTACACGGCAATGTAGGGGGTTGAGCCGACGGGGAACACAGGGGGGGCGTTTTCCATACCCCGTAGGGGAGGGGCGGAGGAACCCCCGCGACACCCAAATACCAAAGAGCGGGGGTTCCGGAGACCCTCCCCGGAGGGGGGGAATTAGTCCTACCCCGTAGTTCCCCGGAAGGCCGAGAGACCCCGACTCCTGCCATCGGTGCGGTATACCCTTGGGGTATTCTTTAGTTAAAAAAAAAAGCAAAATTTAATAGAAAGTCTATTTATTTTAACGAGTAACCAATAAAAGGTCTCTAAATAGGCTCTCTAATCATATTACTATAATTATTAACAATAATTTTTTTATTTTTTTTTTTTTTTTTACATTTTCTTTATCTAAAATTTTACCAGGTTTCCAAAATTTTTTTTTTTTTTTGTTGTTTTTGAGATATATATATATATATTTTTTTTTTTTTTTTTTTTTTTTTACATTTTCCGCACTAAAATTGGACCAGCATTCCAGCAATGTATTCCTTTTCCCGGTAGCTGTTGTAGTTTTTGAGATATGGATTGAGATATTTGTGGTTTTAAACTGGATTTCACCTATATATATATATATATATATATATATATATATATATATATATATATATATATATATATATATATATATATATATATATATATATATATATATATATATATAGGTCAGCCTCCCGAAAGCATCATGCATCAATTTTAAATCATACAATCAATAATAATAATAATAATAATAATAATAATAATAATAATAATAATAATAATAATAATAATAATAATAATAATAATATTATTATTATTATTATTATTATTATTATTATTAAAAATTACACACACACAATAATAATTTTATTAATAATAATAATATATTATTATTATTATAAAATAATAATAATAATAATAATAATAATAATAATAATAATAATAATAATATTATTATTATTATTATTATTATTATTATTATTATATATTATTATTATTATAATAATAATAATAATAATAATAATAATAAAGGCAAAAGTTAAAAGAAAATTAATATTTATCTGATTGAAACGCACAATAAAAATACAATTTAAAAATAATAATATTATTATTATTATTATTATTATTATTATTATTATTATTATTATTATTATTATTATTATTATTATTATTATTATTATTAATTGTCATAATTTAAATTATAATATTGTAAATTTTTTTTTGTCAACAAGTTTACGTGTGCGTACATAGGCCTACTGAGTCGGGAGCCGAGTCGAGTCGAGTCGGTTGTTTTGCAAATCGACTCTGGGAGTCGGAGTCGGTTGTTTTTAAAATCGACTCTGGGAGTCGGAGTCGGAGTCGATAATTTTCTAATTTCATCCCGATATATATATATATATATATATATATATATATATATATATATATAAAGGAGAGAAGATAAAGTCTATATATATATATATATATATATATATATATATATATATATATATATATATATATATAGAGAGAGAGAGAGAGAGAGAGAGAGAGAAAGAAATTTATAAAATAGTTTTTTCTTCAATTAATCGAGTCATCGCATCGTCAAAATTTGCTCTAATCGTCATAGTCATCGGCAAAAATTTCATAATCGTCCCATCACTACAGTAATTTATTATCTTGTCTAACTCTTTCTCTTCTAATTATATTTTGTATGTGTCTTATTACTGCTTCAGATCTCAACTGACCTCCGTGAAATGATGTTAAAATGGAAATCTCGTTTCTTAATTTTAGTATTTCTTTCTCAAGTCTAAATTTCCAGGGTTTGATTCTCTCTTTTCCAGTTCCTCTTCTCGCTTTCATCACTCCACCTCCCATATTATCTGCTATAGCTCGACCTACTGCATAATATAGTCCTTTGAGCTCTGTAATATCACAATCAATTGGTAATATTCTTGGTAGGATTCTGTTGACCATTCCAATCTGTTTATTCATCTCAAAGTAATTATTTATTTTATTTATTTAAAGTCTTTGTCAATTCCCTCTATCAGATCTATTTCTTATATATATATATATATATATATATATATATATATATATATATATATATATATATATATATATATATATATATATATATATATATATATATATAATATTTTAAGGAATAGAGCTCAATTCACTTAATAATTAACAATATTTTCTCTTTCATACATTTTAATTTAATAAAAAAATTTCAACCTACTTATGAGATCTTCAATTATTAAACTGCATTTAGAATAAAAATCCAGCTGATGCTGGTAAACTGCACTAACTTCCTCTATTAAAATTCTATTAATGGAAAACTAAATTATTTTTTTTTATTTAAAGTTCACACCTCACGGGCATAGCCCTATTCAAGGAGGGGAACTTCTCTAGGTAATTTCTACCTAGGATCCGAATCCAGCGAATCCCCGACCTTGCCATGCGACTTCGTCGCTCTACCGTTTGAGACGTTTTGACATTATATTAAAAAATTAGTAATAGTAGCTCAGAGGGGCTTCAACCCCGTTTTTTATAAAAATCACAGGATATACTTTTAAAAAATAATAATGAATAAAAAAAACAAACATGGCAGTCTCTTTAGGAAAAAAGTTACAGCTTTTCAAAGTTGTTAAAACTCCCATAGACTTTTCATTTTTGACTCATCCAAGTTAGGCCCTCCAGTTCAGGTTATGATGTATTTTGTTGGGGATACACAGAGAAAATCTATGTATACTTAACAAATCTTATCATAACCTGAACTAAGATGGCCCTAAAACGAGCATGAGGCCCACTAATTTTTTTTATAAGCAAGCCTATGGGAAAATTTTTTAACTTTGGGATGCTGTAACTTTTTTTCCAAAAGAATTAAATCATTGTTTTTTTTTTAATTCTTCATTATTATTTTTTTAGAGTAGCTATATCCTATGATTTAAAAAAAAAAAAAAATTAAAAAAGAAAATCCTATGAGAGTTTTAACAACTTTTAGAGGCTATAACTTTTTTTCCCAAAGAGAGAGCCACGTTTGTTTTGTTATTTTATTCTTCATTATTATTTTATTTGAGTATATCCTGTGATTTTTATAAAAATAGTGGGTGAAGTACCTCTGCGCTACTATTACCAAATTAAGTTTTATAGTTTAAATGTTCTTCATAACAAACAGGCTACTAGGCTGTAAACTAAATATTTGTAACAAAAATAAAAATTTGAGATATTTTAGCAGCCAAACATGGCATGACCTAACCCAACCTAATTTTGTTTGAATGGAAAACTAACTTGTGTCTCAAGTCCAAGGTAAAGTATTTTTACACAACGGTAGTAAAGAATAAAAGTCTGTTACGTTTAGTGCACAAACCAATCCTACAAATTTTAGATTTAATAATAACAGTTTGAAGAAGTGTTTTGATATGCAATAAGAAACATGTTCTGCAATAAGAAACATGTTCTGCTTTGTTTTATTACATAAATCGCAGTAAAATGGAATTTTAAATTAAAATAATTTATCTATATCCGCTTAGACTATTAGTCAACATTTATAAGGTTATCGGAATGGTTAGTCAAACTTTTGTCATATTTTAATTTATTCCCATGTAACAGATAACAACTTAAAATTTAAAGTTTTATCATATCGTGTGCTTAGATTAAAGAAAATAAGCACGGATAAGTAAAAGAACAGTTCAAATAATCACATAAAAAATATAAAAAAAATTGAAATTCATAACCACCATCTCACTGAGCTAAAAATGAACTAAACGAAGTGAAGAGGATAGGGATGCCGAAAAAGCATCGATATATATACCTGTACATCGATATTGATATTTTTTCGATACTATCGAAAAATTTCGATGATATTATTTCCACCGATATATCAATATATTTATCTTAAGCCGTTTTCGATTTTGCATTTTTGCTTACGAAATTTAGGAAAATGCCCAAGTTGCGTTCCATTTTGTCAAATTTAGCACAAATTTAGGAAAATGCTCACCAAACGTAAGGAATTTCCTAAATTCTGTAAGGGTGCTCTTTCCCGTGCTTACCGAATTTAAGGAAAATGCTTATGAACAATTATAAACAAACAAGATGGCTGCATAGTAGGCGGAAACCTAGGCTAAGCTAAATTTAGGCTTGTTTAAATTTTTAACCTGTTTTAAAGAGATTAGTTTATTTCTTTTTAGGCTTTAGTGATATTTAAACTGTAGTTGGTAAAATAATAGGTACAGGTTAGTAAGCTAATAATAATTTAAAGTATGTATGCTCTGTGTGATAACTGTGGGACTGTGAGAGGTGAATATGTGGATAGCTGCCCTGTTTGTGTTTTGAATGCAGAGAATGTGTTTTTAAGGAAGGAGATTGCAAGACTGAGTGAAGATATGCATGGATTGAAAGAAGAAGTATTTGAGTTGAGAAAGGAGGGAAGTGTTAGGAAAAAGGTTAGTAGGGATGTCGAGGCGAGGAGGGAGCGGGACCTAGGGGTAGACAGGAATAGTGATTCACCTAGGCAGGAAGATGAGAGGGAAAAGGATAAAGTAGGGTATAATAGGTCTGCAGATGAATATAGAGTTGTAGAAAATAGAAATAATAATTTAAAGATGAGGATCTCGAAAGTCAGTCAGCCTGTGACCTGCAGTAACAGGTTCGACTGTCTTCCAGATGGGGAGGGATCAGAGAGTGCCAATGGTAATGTTGAGTTTTCTAAAGGGAAGACTGAAACAATGCTAATTGGAGACTCTATGACACGATACCTAGATAGGACTTTTCAAACTAAGAATAAAAAGAAACGATTGAGAGTATGTTATCCAGGTGCCAGAGTGAGTGATATCATGGATAGGATAGATAGAGAGATTGATTCTACAAATGTTGATTCAAATGTTCATGTGGGTACAAATGATATAGGACATAGGTCAGAAGAATTAATAGCAGATTATAGGAGATTGATTCAGAAGATGAAAGCTAGTGGAAGAAGGTGCATGATTTCTGGGATTTTACCTAGGTTAGGTGCAGGTCAGGAATGGGGGAGTAGGGCTTTAGGTGTAAATGAAAGGGTTAGGAAATTATGTTTTTCAGAAAATATTAGGTTTTTGGATTTGTGGAGAGAATTTCTGGATAAAGATCTTTTTGCAGCAGATGGAGTTCACTTGAGTCGTAAAGGTGTTGAGCTTTTCAGTACCAGTTTGGAGACTTGTTTAGCAAAAAACTAGGTAAAGTTGGGGGTGGTGGGCTAAATCTATATACAAATAATAGCAATGGTAACTATAATAGTGGGGAGATAAATAAAGCTAGTGTTGTTACAGGTTCAAATAATGATGATGATAATAAAAATAACAGCATTTCGAGTATCAAATGTTTTTACACAAATGCTCATAGCCTTAGAAATAAAAAAGATGAGCTGATTAGTTATACCATAAATGAGAATCTAGACATTATTTGCATAACTGAGGCATGGGTTAATGAAGAATTATATGGAGACTCCTTTCAGGAATATGAAATAGACGGATATTCGCTTTATTTATACCAGCGTAGAGGAAAGAAGGGTGGTGGTGTGGTGCTTTATGTTAAAAGCAATATTCAATCTGTATTAATGACTGACTTTAAAATGAATCATGACATTGAATCAGTGTGGGTAGATATTCTTATATACAATAAATCATTTAGAATAGGGGCATTTTATAGACCTCCTGGCCAGAGTCAAGAATTAGACGCAGAAATTGTGAAAGAAATAGAGACAGCATGCCACAGTAAAGAAAAAGGTATAGTCATAATGGGTGATTTTAATTTTCCTGGCATTCATTGGGATTCCTTGTCTAATATGGACCATAGTAGTTCTGCATTTATAAATTGTATACTAGATAACTTTTTGACCCAGATGGTCCAAGAACCCACAAGATACGATGCACTACTAGACTTAATATTAACTAACGATGAAAGTATGGTGGATGAAGTTAGAGTTGAGGAGAATTTAGGACTTAGTGACCATAATATAATTAGATTTAATATGAATGTAATATCTGGGCCCAAATTGCAAGTTAATAAAGAAAAGATCTTAGATTTCCGAAATGGCGATTTTACCAAATTTCGAGACATGCTTAGTACAACTAACTGGGATAAAGAGTTTAAAGACCAAAACTGTTTTATCATGTGGGAACATTTTAAGCAAATTTTAATGAATATTCAGTCAGTGTGTTTTAAAGATAAACCCATTAGGGTGGCAAAGAGAAAACCTGTTTGGTGGAATAGAGAGATAAGAGAGAAAATTAATGAAAAGCGCAGATGTTTTAAAATATTCAAAGGTAGTAATAGGGAAGATGATTTAGAAAATTATAGGAAAAATAGAAATGAACTTAACCAATCAATAAGAAAGGCAAAGAGAGAGGCAGAAATTAATTTAGCAAGGAATAGTAATAAGAATCTGAAAAAGTTTTTTAGCTTTTATAAATTTAAAAGTAAGAATAGGACAATTGGTCCAATTAAAATTGATGAAAATTTAGTGAGTTCAGATAAGGAAATGGTCAACATTTTCAATGCTTATTTTGCTTCAGTGTTTACTGAGGAAAGATTAGATAATAGTTTGGAGACTAATAGTTCTTGTTTGCATGTAACAAATAGACTTAAAGAATTTGAATTTGATGTAAAAGATATAAAACGTTTATTAGATCATATTGACCCAAGTAAAGCTGCAGGCCCTGATGGTATATATGGTAGAATTCTGAAAGAGGGTAGTACCAGCATTGCAAAGGCACTGTATTTGATTTTTAAGCGATCTATAACATTTGGTGAGGTACCAGATGACTGGAAAATGGCATATGTTGTGCCTATTTATAAGAAAGGTAGTAAGGAAGATTTGGGAAATTATAGGCCAGTTAGCTTAACATCTCTGGTTGTAAAGGTTTTGGAAAAGTTAATGAAAGGTCATATAGAGAAATATTTAGAAGATAACAAGGTATTGTATGACTCTCAGCACGGTTTCAGAAAGGGTAGGTCATGTCAGACAAACCTTTCAGAATTTATGGAATACATTACTGACTGCATCGACCGAGGAGATCCAGTTGATATTGTATATTTAGACTTTAGTAAAGCTTTTGATAAGGTTCCCCACATAAGGCTGATGAAAAAGTTATTGCAATGTGGTATTGGTGGAGTGGTACATGGTTGGATTAAAGAGTGGTTGCGAAATAGAAAACAGTGTGTACAACTAAATGGGAATAAATCATCATGGGAAATAGTGAAGAGTGGTGTCCCACAGGGTTCAGTGCTGGGGCCACTATTGTTCCTCATATATATAAATGATTTAGACCAGGGACTTAAATGCAAGGTTTCTAAGTTTGCAGATGATACTAAAGTAGCCACCTCAGTTAGGAATAGTGAAGGATGCATAAAGATTCAAAATGATCTTGATAAACTTCTTGGGTGGGTAGATAAGTGGCAAATGAATTTTAATAGTAAAAAGTGTAAGGTTCTTCACCTAGGTTACTCAAATAAAAGTTTTAACTACGATATGAATGGGGAGTGGCTTGAGTCTGTGGACCAAGAAAAAGATTTAGGTGTGATTATAAGCAGTAATTTGAAAGTAGCTAATCAATGTTTGGAAGCTAGAAATAAAGCTAATAAGATGCTGGGCATAATAAATCGCAATGTTGTTAACAAGAACAAGGAAGTTATAAGTAAACTGTATAATAGCTATGTTAGGCCAGTAATAGAGTATTGTGCACAAGTTTGGGCCCCTTATTTAAAGAAAGACTTAGATATGCTAGAGAGAGTGCAACGTAGAGCAACAAGGATGATTTCTGGGTTTGATGGTAAGAGCTATGAGGAGAGGCTGAAGGAGTTAGGAATGTTTTCTGTAGAAAGGCGATTTTTCAGAGGGGACATGATACAAGTCTACAAAATATTTACATCTATTGATAATATAGAGACCAATAAATTTTTCATAGTAGAACATGGACAGGTGACCAAGGGGCATAATAAGAAAATTAAGAAGAAAGCATGCCATCTTGATATAAGAAAGCATGCATTCAGTAATAGGGTTGTTAAATTTTGGAATAGTCTGCCAGAGGAGGTTGTTGAGTGTGACTCGATTGCAACATTTAAGAAACGGTTAGATACGTTTAGTTTATGAATGGGTTGGGTATCATATAATATATTGACGAAGCCAAATTGGCGGGTTTTTAGTTATAGTAGTTATTAATGTTAGATGGCATGTGTGACCATAACTTAGTTATTAATGCATGTGGATGGTTTGGGTATCATATTTATATATCATTAGTTTTGACTAAGCCAAATTGGTGGATTTGTAGTTACAACAAATTGACAAGCCCTAGGGTGCTTTGTGGATTTGCATGAGCATGTTTGGGTAGTGGGTTGACTGGGACAGTCTCGATAGGCCCATGTGGCTTTTTACTGTCTCTATATTCCTAATGTCCTAATGTCCTAAACTAAGCTTTTTTCATTAGATTTTCATTCATGAAATTAGCTTTAAATCTAATTTCTTCCAAATCGATAAACTCCATCACAATAGTTGATCAATTATTTGTAATAAAAACCATTTGTTATTTTTTTTATTTCTGTTTATTCCAAAACCACGTGCTCCATCAAAACAGCTGATCAAAAATATTTGTAAACAAACGTTCGATTATGCCCGAAATTCGTGCTAAAACTGGATTAGCATTTCTTATCGAGCGTAAGCACAAATGCAAAATCGAAAACGGCTTTAGTATCGAATCATCGTTAACTTTTAGACCGTTTCGTTTTTGTCATTTTGTGCTTACACGGAAAGAAATGCTTACACAGTTTTAACACGAAATTTGTGCAAAATCGACCACCACGGCTTACGACATTTACTTTTGTTTATAAACAATTGTAATCAGCTGTTGTGAAGGAGACCGGCAATTTGGAATAAACGGAAATAAAAAAAAAATAACAAATGGTTTATCTTACAAATAATTGATCAACTATTGTGATAAAGTTCATCGATTTGAAAGAAATTAGATTTAAAGCTGATTTTATTAAATAAAACATTCATCAACTCAAACGGGCCTACCATTTAGTGAAAACATTATAATTTGATTTCTTTACGAATATATCAAACAAAATGTGTCAAAAAGGAAACCGGCAATTTGGAGTAAACAGAAATAAAAAAAAATAACAAATGGTTTATATTACAAATAAATGATAAAATGTAAATATATTAAGTATCAGATTCTTTTAGACTCCGCTTCCTTCAGAAAATACCAACTCTTGAAATATTAAAAAATGAGTATATCGCTTTAACATCTGCATAAGTGATGCAATATACATATTATCTATTGCACCCCTGGCAGGACTAGTCACTAGCATATTTAGCAGTCGGCCATTGCGGTTTACGATTCTAATATAATATGACACTTTGTTGGTGGAAAGATCAGACATTTAACTCCTTGCTAGGAACGATGTCTAGTCAAACATTCTAATACATGAGCGTACGATCAATGCGGGGAGTGTATCGTTATCTTAATAATGTACACTGAGTGAAAGAAACTCAGCCTAACTGAAGGAAAATAGAGTATCCAATAAAAAGCACTCCCCTAAATGTAATGAGATTCGTTTCTTTCAAGCTCCAGAGCGGCTCACAGAAAAAGAAATATACTAAGAGTTATTACGTATACTAGAGGGAGGGAAACTTCTTGAGATAGTTTCATCTTAGGAGTCGAACCGGGAACCTTCGACGCACAAACCAACAAAATCATCGGATATGCTGTGCAAGCATGCGAAGAGGCCAAATAGATAACCCTTAAACTCAGTTTACGTTAAAGTATATGCCACTAATATGCGTAACATTTGTTTCAGTCATAATAGAGCTAAAACATAGCATTATCCAGAAATCTTCAACGATAAATAATGGCAACAACTACGCATAACATCTGAACACAACCTTAAGCACGAATTAACACGTGTAGTACACACATTAAACAAGTTTAACCACACTTAACACCATGGACTGAAAGAGTAACTGTAATAACATTGCCACATCACTCAAAATAACGGATAAACGAAAAATTCTATACTTTACCGAGAAGCAATATCTTCTAACATATTAACGTTAAGTTTAGCATATCTATGACTTACAGTATTATTTATACATAGGAATCTTATTATACAGTGAACCTTGTCGTTAGATACAAAACAGGGAGCAGCTAAAGTATGCTACCGTAAATACAGAAGTTTTCCACGATTTAATAAAGCCATAACATACATAACGTCACTGGAACTAAGTAATATGCATGTTATACAACTTGACACAAAACCTAAAACACCACTTTATAACGTGCGAAAATAAAAATCCACCTAAAACATGTAACAATAGCACTCGTCACATGCAAGCAGCATTATAAAGTACCATAAAACACACGATCGTTTGACAAAACGTAAGGCCCTAGTCACACTTGGGTTATTACAACGGCATATATATACTTTAACATCTTAAGATCAAATTTCTAACTCAAAGATATGAATTCATCATAATAATGACTTTAACAAAAGTTTTAGCATAAAACTCTGTCTAAGCAATACGATCATTATTCTGCACATAAGAAAGATGCCACACATGCTGAGTAGGAAATTCCCCGTTATAAACTCTTAACCCCGTAAACAGAAAATTACTCAACTCACACGTTTTTACACTATCAACTTATGTAACAGGTTTAACAAAAAAAACTTCATCATAACCTCGTCTGAAATATCAAAATCCCCAGCGAATAATGGCATATTGCGATAACAAAGTTTGAGACCAAGATCCCGATGGCTGGGACTTAACCCCCCGTCGGAAGTAAAACGGGTCACAGCCCCGCCTTACCACCCATCCCTCCTGCTTGGGGTGCGATATCCAAACCTTTCTCAAGATTTGCACTACCCTTCTACAAGGGACGCATCCCCCCGGGTTTTCTTCTCGGTATGGTGATGTGTTGCTTTAAGATACTCTTGCGTGAAATGAAACACTACGATTAATATTCTAAGTTAGTACATTCGTCTTTACAGTTGTATGCTTAAATACTTGTTACTATGACAGGGTGCTGAAAATTTAACACTGATTTGGTAGACGGAAAATGATGCAAGTTTGTGTAAGGGATCATTACCTGTGTTACCTGACGCATGAGTGTGTTAGAAACGTGCAGTCTATTTAAGTTCTTTGGTTGGAGTAGATGTCAGGTTTGCCCAGAAGAATTTTGCCTAATGTCTACGTTCTATTCACAAGTTCAACATCGATGTTTATCTCGTATAGAAGGGCGTGACCAACTTGATGAAGATATGGTCATTCATATTCACGAATGCTGGATATCTGTTGACTAGATGGTCACTTGTTTGAAGGTTTTGCTTAGATAATACGGTCTTCTGTATCCTCTTGCTTGATCACCACATAACATGATACTCGAAAATGACCGTGAATCAATAGGTCGAGCTAGATCATAAAGACGCTGTGGATGCTAGGGACGCAGAGCAGACTTTTCTTGATTAAAACCTTTTGGTTAAAATGAAATGTAAGGTGTTTTGACTTACTGTATTACTGATTTAACTGCTTTAAATCAGTAAACTATTACGCTTACTGTGATATTTTACTCAAAGAAAACTTATTTTTATGTTATGTTAGGATTAATTAAATTTTTGTTATTTTTGTTATGTTGGTTAAAACTTTGTTCAATTTTGCCAATTTATTCACGCACTGGGGTTTATGAATTTAGACGAGGTAATATTGGACTGAAACTTTTTGTTAAATGTTACGAAGTTGATGCGTTAACGAAACCATATCTTGTTACGTCCTAGCCATATCATATTCTTCGATTCAGTTCCCTATGACTGATTAGACAGTTTATAGAGCTACAATCCTGGTTCTGCAAAATTACGCATGTTAATGTAGTAAATTAGAGCATCATATGTCATCAAATTAGCTGACACAAAGCTGTGACATAGGTTACGTTGCACGATAGCATAAGTAGTTCATTACTTTCGCATGTTATTTGCAGACCACGTTTGTTACAATGCTTAAGTGGTTATTTCGCACGTAAGGGTGTTATGGTTGTCGTGTACATCATATCTTAGTTTTCAGGTATGTTCAAGTGTAGCTTGTGAATTAAATTTTTGTGGAAACACGTTTGTTACGTAAGCTTTTATCTTCGTTTGCTCTTGTATGATAATTTTAAACAAGGTTATAATAATTTATATCTTGTTAACATAAAACTGTGTGCAATGTAAAATTATACGTTGAATATGTTAGAAGCAATATGTTTGGTAAAATTATTGCATATACACGTTTGTGTATGCCAATCAGTACTATTACAGGTGTTTCAAGTGTGGAACTTTGTTATTTTAACAGTTATTCGTGCTTTAAGGTGTTAGATCTCGCTAGGTTGTGCATTACTATGTTTCTCGGTAATGGTGCTATGTTAGCTTTATTAATGATGAAAACAATGTTACGTAGCTATTCATATTCTTGGTTAGTATCTACAGAATCTTTCTTTGGCTAGTGTTAAAGCAGTTGTTGTAGTTTGTGGAAAAAAATGCAACTCAGAAGCTTAGAATAGATACTCTTGTTAAATGAATTTGAAACTTGTATCCCGTTGGAGGGTCGCATTTTGAATAATTACTATGATTACGATTTCTTCTTTTGTAGAAAAAAAAAGTCTCATACATTACTAAATAAAATGTTTTTGTTTATACACTCTTTTCTTCAGTAGGATAGTTTATCGCTGAGAAGAATAGAATAAATAATAATATAAAAGAATCCAAGTGACTCAAACCACAAGATATCTCTACGTCTTGTTGTTGATGATCTTCACGAGGAGTTTGGTTATTCTCCAACGAAATGGTGTACGACTTGTATATTAAATCGCTTAAACCGAAGGCGACTGCTACCCATGCTAGTATATCCTGCCCGGAGGATTCAGAAATATTTAATAAGTATTGCATCCACTGTTATGCGCCAGTCATGGTAAAAGCGCATAAATCATTTTCATGTATAGAGTTCGGTATCTTTCTCGAAAGGTGCAAGATCTAAAAAGAGAAAATAAGCCTATAAAACTTTACATTCTTTTAGAAGATTATTATTTATAAGTTTAGCTAGGTATGTATTATGACACATTTTTGACAACATGTTGACTGTGTCAATGTAGATTAACGTTAATATGTTTAGAGAATATGTTTGAAAAAGTATAAATAGGTTACGTTTGTATGGTAGGTTAGTTACTTTACCGCTGTTAAGTCTGGAACTTTGTTAATGTTACAAGTTTATCTTTGTTCGCTCGTAAGTTGTGTTATGTTTGTCGTTGGGGTATGTCACATTACTTTATTACTAGTTCATATGACCTATATATAGCTCTCGACACATATAATGTGAAAAACAATGTCTATGTTTAGCATAATATTTGTGGTTGAATCGTTAATGAACTCTAATTGGACTATTAAAAAGGTGATGATACACTTTTTGCTAAACTCATGAGTGTGTTAGTCGTAAATTAACATCTATGTTAGAGATATGCTTGAGACAAAAAGGTAAGATTATATGTTACGTATCGCCCAACACAACACTGAGTTAGTGAACAGTATACTTGCGTATGTAAAAGTGCTGAATTAGTTGTTTAATTTTAACTAATTATTCGTGTTTAACGGTGTGATAGTGTTTGTGCTTTGCTACATTATTTTCTTAGTTGTCATGTTAACATCGATGTATAGCTTTAATTGAATGTTGGAAACAACTTATTACTCGTAATAGAGATCAATTTCGCGTTAGTATATAGTATCAGCTATGATAATTAACACTGTTTGTGATAAATTTTTAGTTAAGTTATACCTGTTAGAGTTGTAATTTAATATCGTATATGTTAGATTATATGTTGACAAATCCTCTTCGCCAACAGTGTGAATTTAAAGTACGTTTTGGTTGTTTAGTTAGTTACTTTACTGATGATTAAGTGTGGAACTTTGTTAATGTTAACAGTTATTAGTGCGTAAGCTGTGTTGGATAAGTGTCTTTTGTACATATTTCATAGTTCATGTTACGCCCTGTTAGCTTCAACTTATTATGAGATGTGAAAACTTTGTTACTCAATGATCTGTATGATAATTAATTATGTATAAAGAGAGACATATATAGATTGAATATATCTAATAATTGTTTTATCCATATAATGACACTCGAAATGATGACTTGTAATCAATTAGTATTCAAGTTTTAGATCAATATGATCACAGATTTGGTCAGAGGGAGGTTGGATAGTGGTTTGATTAGTGATATACTTGCTTTAGGGCGTATGTAAAAACGTTACAATTTAGTAAAAAATTTGACTTCAATTGACTCAGATCAATAGATCAATAGATCAGATAGATGCAATTAGATCAATAGACCATTATCAATAGATCAATAAGATCCATGATTTGTGGATCAGTGAGGTAGGGTTGGGCTGGCTTGAGAGTTTACTGAACTTTACTGATTTATAGGGTATGTATAAACATGACAATGTAATCAGTATAAAAAAATATTAACTTAATCAATGATCAGAATATCAATAGATCAATAGATCCACAGTTTGAATCGGTACAGGAAGGAGGAGCTTCTGGATTAAGTGGTTTGAAGTATTAGTCATTTACTGCTGTTAGGGTGATCGTAAAGACGTATACAATTTACGATAAAATTGACGCTAACAATCACACTAAAATCAACTAGGATTCAACTAGAATCTAATAAATCACAATAAGAGAATTCTATGATGGAAACACGAGAATGAGTAGGTCTTGTTAGCTTGATCTACGGAGTTACTGATTATAGTGGATAATGTAAACATGACAATTTTAGTAAAAATTTTGATCATTAAAATAATTTATCTAATAGATCAAAATAGAATAATATTAGATCAAACATAGATCAATATAGTCCACAAACTGGTCAGGAGGGGTGTGGATCGATGGTGTGACTTCACATGAATTACTGAATTTAGTACTTAGTAAATATGTAAAAATACATTGACAATTTTCCCTGTTAGTAAAAAATTTGACCTTAATAATAGATCTAATAGTATCAATTTAGTCACACTATAGATCAATTAGTATTCATACAGTAATACAACGAGCTGGACTACGCAGGTGTTAAGGTTGGGTGACCGTTGATACTGATTACTGATTAGCGTTTGGTATGTAAAACATTAGCACAATTTAGCACTAAAAAAAATTTTGTGACGCTTTAATCGTATATTTAGATCAAGTAGATCAAATAGGATCAATAATCAAAGATCACAACTGTTCAGTGGAGGATGAGCGAGTGTAAAGATGGTGGTTTGATTACTATCTACTGCTTTTAGACTATGTCAAAAACGCTACAATTTGGAATTTATAAACATAAAAAGAATATAGGTTGTCTGAGTTTATTTATTATTTATTTATTTATTTTTTTCATGTATTTATGTCTTGAAACCATTATTTCGAAATCTACAGATCCATTATAAACAGGTATATATAAACATCAGGATGTGTATCAATTACACAAACTTATTATAATAAACACTCAGCCCCCCGCTATCTTGAGCCTAGCACCGGTGACGGCTGTCAATTCTCACATCCTGCTGAGTCAGACTCCTTCTTCATTCTTTCCTCATTTATTCCATTGCTATCATCTATCATTCGTTCTTCCATATTCCTCCTTATGTTTTGTTTTTGCACTCTAGCGTGCTCATATATAATTCCAGAAGTCAAGTAACCCCCCTATATGTTGATCAGTGTCCTTAGACACCCTACACTGACTTTAAATCAGTTCAGAGTATTATTCACGAACTGCTTACGACCTTTGAAAATCGTTACATATATCACGAACCACCTATACATGTGTATATTAAACAATGTGAGTATAACTTAAACTCTCTTTGCAACGCAGCTGGTCTCCAGCTCATTCGGTGCGCGGAGATACCAACTTCTCACAGATTCAACTATCATAGTATAATCTAGAAATTCACACTCCATAATATGCTCTCACTCACACAAATTTCAGCCAATTACGAACACTTCATTTATATATGAGTGTCGAGAGTCCCCCCCTTCACGGGACCCTAGATGACGCCGGTGGTTTGTAACTTCGCTACCTAACAGCAAAAAGAAGTTTAAACCCCTTTCCCCGATTACTTACACAATCCTCCAATATTTGTAAGCCAGATACGATAACCCTAACCCGTGTAGAAATGTATATTGGACACGGAACCGGATGCGAAGAAGAAACTTCGGTGGAAATAATAAACAAAAAATAATAATAAATAATAATAATAATAAATAATAATAATAAAATAATAATAATAATAATAATTAATAATAATTAATAATTAATAATTAATCAATAATAATAAAACTCCAGAAGAGGCGTTGGAAAAGCAAACTTGAGGCGGTATGCTCGGTGCGGTGTGCCATGTGGGTGTGCGATGCGGTGCTACCCACATGCGGTAGGCATAAAAACAACTCAGAAGTGATCCCCTTCGGGATCACTTCTTCGGAACGTAATAATAATAATAATAATAATAGTGTATGTGTATGCGCGCGCGCGCGCCGAGCGCGCCGCTCTCTCTCTCACGCATCGAACACCTGTTCGATGGGCCCGATCTCGCGTAACTCAATCTCGGGTTTTGAAAGCCAAAAGGGTATAAACGCGGCGTAGCGGCTACGCTTTCGGAGTGACCCGCAGCACCCCACCCTTAACGGAGGTACACACCCTAACGGGCACCAAATACCTCTCTATGATATCAGTTATATCATCTATTATAGTAGATTATATTGCCAATGTTTAAAGCAATATCTGCTTATACTAGATATTCTGTGTATATTTTAAGTTGTGTGTGATATATTCACCAGAGATTAGTGTGTAGATAGAGGCCTTAATGCTACTATGATGTTTCTAAATATTTTACTGTATATATAATATATATACCTATATATATATATATAGAATATATTATATATATTTATATATATATATTATAATATATATATAATTATATACTTATATATATATATATATAATATATATAATATATAATATCTCACCATATATCATCCTGGAAGTAGCTAAGCCTCTAAACTACCTTACAAATTATCATAAGTTATATATTTATGATAGTTATATTTTTTCTAATATTATAAGTATATAGAAAAAATCTGTCTATAGTATATTACATATATATATATACCTTATAATATTATATATATATATTAAAGTATTATATATATTATATTATAATCATTATATATAATATTATATAAGTTGCTATCCCTAGTGTCAGATACAATAGATGTATATAAATTATAAATGTTCTATGAAAGAATTTCATAGTAAAGTAGATGTATATATTTTTTTTTACTTAAATTATATATAGGTATACTATATAATATATATATATATACAATATATATAATATACTATATTATATATATTATATATATATATCCTACAAACTTTCATGTATTGATAAATATTAACTAATATAATACATAATATATATATATATACTACCATTGATATGGTTCTTTGTTGGAACTTGTATATAGATATAGAACTAGTATTTGATATAGAGGTATATATATAATTTATAGTATTATTATATAGAAATAAGATTTATAGCTATATATATATATATATATACTATATATATCACTAATAGTAAATATACTATATATAGGTCTCCTTGAAGTGAATATTATATATTATATATATATAGGGAATTTCTTAAAAATAGGGCTGGCATGTGTAATGTTTATTGAAATTAAACGTATAGTATATTAAAGCAGTAAAGCAGTAATTGTATATTTATATATATTACTATTTATTATTTTATGTATATATATATATAGTTTAGTATAAGTGAACTCAGCTCTATATAATACCTACAAAGAGGTTATAAAATATATATATACTATACATCCATATATATATATAATATCACTAATATATATATATATATATTAATGAGTATAGTTTTATATTATGATAGGTAATTCTACTTGTTAACGGTTATGTTAGTAATGTATTATATATAAATATAATACTATAACATTTTATTTCTATAATAGAAACAAAGGAGTGGGAGGTTATAGTGTCTTAGAGTTTTATATAATATATATAAATTATATTATATATATATATAATAGTTATTATATATAAAGAAGGTTGTTTTGGTTGACGTTAAACCACTTGTTTAAGCCAATTCTGGAGTTGTGTTATTTTTTATTAAATCAACCTAAGGAAACCATTCGTTTTCTTTGTTAAATGGTTTTTAGTAGTATCACATTTTCATCCTTTTTTTTTCAATAGAGGAAAAAAGGAATTAAAAAATATTACCGCAGCTAAAATATGCGAATGAGTATATATCTATTTAACATGCTATAATAAACTAATATATCTATATAGTATATAAAGAGAAGAAGAAAACGATCAGTAATCTTAAATTCTTCAAAAATTGATACATCATAAAAACTGCCATAACCAATACTCAAAACGAGCTTAACTAACTTCTAATTTTTTCTGTTGCATCTGTTTTATAAAATTGCGTATTAAATAAGTGATTATTTAGTCACATAAAACATTTTAGGGATTAGTTCCAAACATGTATTGAGAGGAGAGGAAATCTTCTATACATAGATGTTTCCCAAACTTGAAATATATTAGAAATTAGCAGCACACATTATCATGTAAATTTTTTCATAATTTAACATTGTCGATATTAAAAAAAATATTGTACAATTCTAAGAACGTGAGTAGAAATTTTTTTTGCCTATCATACCTTATAGTCTATTAGTTATATAATATATGCACACAAATAGTTCTATATAAAAAAGAGAATATAAAAACCTCAGTTGATATATAATAATAGCTAATAGTATATAGTATTAATAGCTTACACAATTTAAAATCCTTTTACTAGTCTAATACTATATATATCTTCAACTACTGATAGGGTTAAGTTATTAATGATATAAGTTGGTATAGCTGACCATAGTTAAATATCAATAGTCTTAGTTATGCCTATATATATAAATTGACTTAGAATGAGTAATTGTAACCTAAGGGCTTACTTTTGTCACCATACTCAATAATATATGTAGTGTAGTAAGATAGTAGGATGTATGTTACCTGAATAGTATGATATATTTTAGTATAATTAATATTGTATATTGTATATATATATATTAATGTATTATATCTATACCACACAACATCACCACACTCCTCGCCTGGTTGCAGGAGTATATTACATTGATGAAAAAGTGCTAAAAAAACAGATGATGGATTATACTAAAATTTTAAGAGACTTAGGGTCGCGTCACATTAACGACGAAAGAAGAAACGTATGATCGAAGGCGGTGTTTTTCCCTGCCCCTGCTTATCAGGCGGATGATAATTAAATATTTTCTTCCCTATTGACCGGACGACTTGCGCCGAAAACCCGCTTCACTTTTATCCTAGTACAATAAAGTTTCAAGCTCTTCTCTTTTATTTTTTATTTATGTTTTTGCTATTTTATGAGGTTTTTACTACAATAGATAAAGTAGCTATAAAAAAAAAGTTGTTCCTCATCTTAGACTTTAAGGTGTGTAGAAGAATAATAATTTAAGAAATAGGATTTACCTTTAAAATTTTGAAATGCTGGAGTTCATTAATGATATTTTTTTTACTAGAGATACTGAACTTAAGACCCTAATATACTCTGCTGCTAAAATTTCAATTCCCAAAGCACTTGGAAAGCTTCCTTCTCAATAGCTCACCATCTTGCTCTTCAATATTAACCTGCGACGCGGTGTCCACCTGTTCGATTCCAGACTGATAGGAGAGTAAAAGAAAAATCTCCTGTGACTGCATTCATTAAAAATGATATTAGTCACAGAAGATTTTACTCTTTAATTCAGCGGGATCGAAACTGGAACTCCGTCGTTGGTGCCTGATGATGTTTAACACGTAACCGAGCTTTTATCTATAGCCCATCCACGTCCTCCCAAAAAGAACGCCCTTCTATAACGTTAGTTTTTAAAGCACCCTGGTTTCTCATTCCGAACAAATGCCTGAGTACTCAAAGTACCTGGACCCATTTTACACCAATGAATGCATTCACAAGTAACCATTTTACTCTTCTAGCCGGATTACGAACACTGGACTTAAGATATTCATTATTTTGTGCATACTTCCTTCAATACTTCTCTTATTTCGCTCCCTTCGAGAGTTTCCACCGCGTTACACTACTCGTGATGACAGCCCGAATCCTTATTTACTTATATTATTATATTATATATAAAATACTATAGTGTTATATATATATATAGTCATATTAATATGCTAATCATATATTATATATATATATCATATTAGTATATATAGTATAGTGCTGTGGAATTGAATCATTTAAGTCTTTTCAATGTGTCTAAATTTAATAGTTTAAATAACGTAGTAATTACAATATATAGTATATAAGGTTGTAGAGTTAACTTTACGAACTATAAATATACATTGAAATTAATTTACACGATTATCAATTTCTGAATTTAAGGTATATTTGATATATTACTTAGACATTGAAATTCATATAGCACAATGGCGAGAAAAAAGAGAGCATGCGGGGAAGAGGAGGAGAAGCCACAGCAAGGGAGGATTTATTAATATAGGAAATTGTTTCTGTACTTTTGGATAGGTTATGATAAGACACAGATTTTTAACTCTGCGCGATGTATACTTAAACACACCCCCTAGATGGTGCGATACTCTAAGTTTGTCAAGTCTTCTATTTTTTATTTATGTGATTCAAGCAGTTTTTTTTCTTTATGGGATAGTCTTCTCCAGAGGGATTTATTTTCCTCAATCTGCCAAAAGTTGAAGAATCCTCATCTGACAGTATCTGTGTGTCTCGGAGGCTTTTCTTCTTTGATCTACTGAGCATAATTTCAGCGATTTCCTCCTCCATTGAAGATGATGATTTGGCTTTGTCATAATTGATTATTTTGCATTGCCTTATGCTCCTCCTTACATTCAAAAATATCCTCGGGACTAAAATGTTTTTCCTTTTTCAGATGTTGACTACATAGATTAAAATATTTG
>JABUQX010106806.1:5000-10000 GCA_015478945.1 Trachelipus rathkii | reverse complement strand
TTATCCATGCTTATTTTTGTCATACCCTCGAAGCTAATGATATTCTCCGTTTCCCTATTCAGCGTTAGTCCTTTTGCTTTTAGTATATACGAAAAGGTCCCATCTCTCTTTCTCAAGCGTATGGCGTACGACTTCGGTCCTGTACACACGAAGCTGTCAGCTGTTACATCAGGTCCTAGCTCATCGGTCAGGTTTCCGAGGAACTTACCCGTAGGTGGAACATAATCTTTTTCTTTTTCTCTGGCTATGAAGACACAGCTGTCGGTATCGCAGTAGAGAACCCTCTGCCCAACAGAGTCTAGAAGTCCATACAACTCCATACGCGCATAGCAGGTGGTGAATGCAGCTACAGCAACATTTGTAGCTTTAGCCGTCTGATTTGCGTAGTCAGTATGTGTCACCTCGACAATATGATGTTCTCCCGCTACAATGATATTACGTATCTCCAGATCGGCCCTATTCATCAGTTCCCATACTTGCTCGTAGCTTGAGCAGAGAATATCCTCATTACGTGGTACCCGTTGGGCTAGCTTCCCCCAGAGAGAGTTCAGGAAGAGTTTAGCTATGTATCGCATGCATGGGTTAGGCTTGATGTTATCAGGATTTAAAATGACGCCTTCGATTCTCTTGAAGTCCGCTAAGAACTGGTGAAATTCAGGTGATGACTTAGATGGCACACCATCAGGAAGACCCGAAGCTTCAGTCTTCCACTTCATGAAGGTTTCCACATATTTGCTGAAGATATTATCAGACTTCTTGAATTGCCAGATTTCGTAAAGTTTCTTGATTTTATATCCCTTCAACAGAGCAAGTTCTAATTCAGGACTGCAGTAGACGCCCTTAAGCATCCGCTGGTTATCAGTGTGTCTGCATTTACCTTCATAGCCAGATTCACTGCATGTGCGACACAGTGTGAAGATGAGTCGGTCATCATAACGTCCGGGCAATACAGGTGTGTACAGATCCGTAGGAGGCAGTATGCTTACGTATGATAGGCCAAAGTATGTGGTGTTAATATCTTTGACGAAATCGTTAATCGAAGGCAACTCACGCCCTGTGAGTTTCGTAGGTAACCCTGCAGGAAACGATTTAGTTTTTTGTACATAGGGGTAAAGAGAGGTGAAATCGAGATAGTGGAGTTTCACCCCTTCCGTAGGAGGATAGTAATACACGAACGGCTCAGTGCGCCCGCCATCTCCCACAACCAAACGCTCGTTTGCCATTTCATTGCCTTGTGCTTGTACATATGCACCTAAGTTTTCAGTTCGTGTCTCATTATCTTCGTTCACGATGGTAGCTTCACAGGCCTGTTTCATCTTATTCCATTCACAACCCCACACCCTCACAACCTCGAAACCAGCATTCTTATAATCGCTCTCCTGCTGCATGGTCGCAGTGTAACGATCGAGGCTGGAGACCTCACCAATCTTTGTCAGAGCACTATCACATGCCTGATGTCCATGCCATATACATCCATGGAAGAGGAAGACAACTTTCTTCATAGGGGTGCCGGGCCTTGGGGGACCCCTCCTATCATTCAGCTTAATCATCTGCTCATTGACGTTAATATGTTTTTGAGTAACGAAAGCGTCACCGTTGATGAATGTATTCTTCATCAGGTACCTCGAGATAACCATCAGGTTTGAGGAATCTGTTCTTTATTTTGAATTTTCGCTCTCCTCCATTCCTAGCATGTTCAATTCGACGCCCTGTGTACAATTCCATGAAGTTTAGCCATTTAATCCCCTCGAACGAGTAATTTCCTTCATCTGCGCGGCCAATATGGGCAAGTGACTTCTCAGGCATGAACCACATCTTAAAGATCGTAAAACATAGGGACGCTATGGTTGCACATTCATCAAGACAATCAATTTTATAATCTCGTAGGAATATGCCTCTGAACTTTTCAAAACTACTGCGTAAAATGTTCACATCCTGGACACAGTAAGTGGTACATTCGGCTTTGATGTCATACTCTTTATTGTTAAAGTTATCATACCATTTTTCAAATTCGTCCTTCTCGTTGTCGCTCATGCGGTCTACTTCAAACATTTCTCTTCCAGGGATTCGGTCCTTATAATTCAGGGTGTCCGCAGTCAGGAATCTGTAAGGGAAGAACCCCTTAGCCACACTACCTTCAAGATCCATGCATTAGGTAACTTCTTTAATGCACAAGGCATGAACAGTAAGGTATCTTTGAAATAAATGTTACGATTAGCAGTTAGCGTTATGATTTTGGTGCCTCTCTTCACAGGATTGGAAGAGATGATGTTAGCTCCGGGTCGGGCTAGCAGTTTGCTATACACGAACTGTGTATCAAACTTCCCGCCGTTGTGCGCGGCAACTACTATTTTAGCTTTCCTGTGTGACTCGGAGAACTTGAAGAGGTAGTTGATGAACTGATCTACAGGGCATCTATGATGATCTCCTTCAGCTTCTAAATTCAGATTAAAGATCTCCAGCCGTTTGGTTCCGCACTTACCGCACTGATCATTACCGAGATCTTTCTCGCCACATTCATAACACACTAGCATGCTCACTAGAAGGTATGGCAGCATGTCTGTGACAGTTCGATTATTTCCATCTATGCGCTGATTATTGTTGTATGTTTCAATGTCGTAATAAAAGGTGTACACCTGTTTCTTCTTCAATGTCGCAGCAGTGGGAATCTTAATCTTCTTCATGTAACATTCATGATTATCTCCGTTTGCACCATACTTTTCATTGCATACACTGCAATGGATATGTGCACAGTCATGTTTGGTGATTGCCTTTCTTGTCAGCCATCATTATCTCATCGCAAAGGGTGCACACTTTGAGTTTCTTGCAAGTACGTTCTTTATGGAGATTGAAACATTTCATCATTGTAGAAGTCCCTGTTACAATCATTGCAATGTGGAAGTTTCGCGTTAGCGTCAGGTTTCCCTTTACACTTGTAGGTTAAACACTGGGTGCATCTATATTCCGTGCATTCATCCCTTAAATGTCTAGTTATATTGTCCGTGAAGCTGTAGCAGAGATTACAGAGAATGGCACCTTTAATTAATGTCGCATCTATACTGCCTATAGCGAGTTTGATGGTATCTTTCGGGAACGGGTAGTAGTAGTGGGTATTCACTTTATCATAACCTATTATATATAAGGGTAGACTTCTGTCCAGTTCATGCGGTTTAAAAACTATCTCTAGGAGGTGATGTACAGTATTAGCAAAAACGAATATACGGCATTTCAAATATTTTTCTATCTTCGCAAAATGTTCAGGAATCATTGGGTCTTCATATTCCAACCTACACTTGAGCGCAATTTCCTTCCCTAATGTAGTTAGGGAGCCAGGAGTAAAATCACCGATGGTAGCGACATAGTTGCTACCAGGTGCGGGAGGTGGCAGAGTATGGAGTTTATGACAAGCAGCTAGGCTCTGTATCGCATTCCCGATACTGACTTTTAGCTGTCTTCGTATCTTTTTACAGATTTGGACTTTGTTGATGCGAATCACTTATAAGCTTATTATGAGGTTACGATAGGTCCATACCTGACGGTTTACGCAGTACTCTGTACCTCTACATCGGAACTGGTTAAACAGTGCCTGATTATCACCCGACTGAAGCTTTAGCAAACGCGTCAGCTAGATCTCTGGCTAGATTTTCATACTCATCATTCTGTAGGATGCGAACGAATATTCGTTTTATTCCGCCTTGAATGTGAACCACACCTTGCACCCTACTGTTGGCTGTCACTTCACGCGCAAGAATGCTATGACACTTAAGAATGCTTATGACAACTTGTATTTACGCCCTAAAGTATCATAAATCCCTCTCCCTTCTCTGAAAACACACCTCGCTCGTCATTGTGACCCTGATAGCAGTGATGTTGTTCATTATACCGAATTTCCTCGTAGATGCGATATTGCTATTATTGACATTAGAGCAAGTCTCAGTGAATGGATTGGAGCGTTTCTAAGATCCCTTAAGCATGCTACAGCACCACTTCATTCAACGTTCGACCTGAGCGGATACTTTTATTAGGTTCGGAGGTCCTCACACTCTGTAGACGGAGAGAGAGAGAGAGAGAGCAGGGAGAAGAGAGAGAAGAGGGGAGAGATTGAGATAAGAGAGAGACAGAGAGAGAGAAGAGAGAGAGAGAGAGAGGACGGAGAGAGAGAGAGAGAGAATATAAGTATATTTTTAATAATAATATAATAATAATAAATAATAATAATATAATATAGTAATAATATAATATAATATAATTTTAGCAAATAATACTAGTAGTAATAATAATGATATAATTAATAATAATATAATAATATAATAATAATAATAAATAATAATAATAATAATAATAATAATAATTATATAATAATAATAATATAATAATAATAAATAATAATATAATAATAATGATAATAATAATAATTAAAAATAATAATAATAATAATAATAATAAAATAATAATAATAATTAATAATAAATAATAAAATAATAATAATAAATTAATAATAAATAAAATAATAATAATAACTTAAATACATATGGAAAAACACTATGTAAACTCACCTTCGAGTTCGTAGGGGGAATATTCTTTCCAGTAGAGAGGGAGGAAGGGGTAGGGGATGCATCATCACGCCTTGCATTACATCACGCCTTGCATTACTCCGCTGAGGACGTTCATTTTTACAAGGCAAACGACTATCAACACCCTACCGAGAACAAGAAGAACATAATTACTTTGATCAACTTAAATCAAATAATAATAATAACAATAATAATTAATAATAATAATAATAATAATAATAATAATAATAATATAATAATAATAATAATAATATAAATAATAATAATAATAATAATAATAATAATAATAATAATAATGAATAATAATAATAATAATAATAAAACTAATAATAATCATGATTTTCTTAATAAGTGTTAGATTTTGCAATAATAATAATAATAATAATAATAATAATAATAATAATAATAATAATAATAATAATAATA
>JABUQX010106806.1:0-2500 GCA_015478945.1 Trachelipus rathkii | reverse complement strand
TATTAACACTGGAATTATTAACGGACATTATTAATTATTATTATTATTATTATATTAGTTTATTACTTATTATTAATTATTATTATTATTTATATATTATTATTATTATTCATTATATTATTATTATTTATTAATTATTATTATTTTATTATCATTATTATTATTATATATTATTCTTATTATTATGGTATACTTGCGATATGCTTTATCCTTACCTTGTATAATGTATACTATGCAGGCTTCGACAACCTACCGCTAAAAATGCCTAACTGAGACTGACTATTCCATACATGGAAAGTTTTTAACGTCATGAAACGGTATACCATATGCCTAACACCTGGAATGTCCTGGATCCTATAAGGGCTTCAAGGCGAGTTTCGGACACCTGTCCTATCAAGTTCGCTCCGTTATGGAATGTATCTGGGAGGCGGGTTTCAGGATCGCCCTTAAGGCTTAGCTGACCTAGTTACATTTATAGCCCATAAAACTGCACCTTCGACCATAAGCTTAGGCCTCAGGGCTAACGGTCTGTAAGAGGCATACCTTTACCGTATCCTTGAGAGCAGGTAAAATCAGGAAATCGCGAAGTGATTCGCTTCGGGTGTAATAAACGTTATAGTCCTCAAGGCTACAGTATGAATTCCGTTTGTCCTTAGGCCTGTGTTACTAAGTCTCCGTTATGCCACTAAGCCTAAACACCCTTCGTCCAAATTTCGACATAGTTACAATGCCCACGGAGTACGGGTTAGGCCTAGACAACACTCCGCCCACACATCTCCGCACAGTACACTGTGATAGGTGTACACAATACTCCTCCCATTCAGCCCCTGGCAAAACGCCGTGATAGGCTAAAACATTTACACGCCCTTTCAGCTGAGATGTATAAGGGTGGATCTCCTAGCGTCCACCATCAGTTGTATTCTCCAGTTGTAGTCTCCAGTTTGAAAAGAGTGGAACTTCTAGTGCTCACGACCAGTTGTAGTCTCCAGTTTGAATGGCTTGCTTAATAAAAAACACGTTGATTAAGGACTTGGTTTGCTGGAGCGTGGTACATCCTAACCTCGCTGTTACGTTGACTTACAGAAGAAAACCGACAGGCGAAAGCTACGTGACATGCCTGCCTCCATCTAACACATATAATAAACCTTTGTTCACATCTGTGGACAACATTTCATATATCATGGATGCCGTCTCGAACTGGGTCTCAGGAGGCTATCAAAACTACAGTTTAACTAATAATGAATGGGCATTAGCTGTCGCCGATGGTAACTGCGATGACCGTTCCCGGACAACGCTCGTGCTTTCGTTACACAACAACGTTCCCAAGATCGACGTAGGTATATGGTTTAGGCGCCAGACATCTGATGTTTTTTCACCATCACTGCACTCTTTCAGCGTATTTGGAAAACGAGACATTGAGCTCTTTATAAGAATGAATACAGAGTTTCAACGTAGAATCGAAGATGTTATTGAACTCGAGGACCTATTAAACACCGCCCATCGTATTTTACATGATGCATTCTTAGAGAACTTCCTGTTCAACCCCGCCAACGTAGCTTCGCTGCTTGAAGCTATCGACATAGAGCAGTTTACAACTCTCTGGAATAACGAGATGGGTCTAGTGCGGTACCGAAATCACAAGTTGAACATTACAGCTGCTGAGATTTTCTCTTATGTGTCCGGGCCAGCGGATTATAACTTCAAAACTACGTCGAAATGTCAAGTGTTATTCTACAAGTATTAAATGAAAATACATAATAATATATAATAATAATAATAATAAATTAATAATAATAATAATAAATAATAATATAATATAATAATAATAAAAATATAATAATAATAATAATAATAATAATAATAATAATACTGTGTTAATATCCAGTGTTAATGAATAATGATGCATGATAATAATAAATAATAATAATAATAATGCCCCATGATAAGCTTAAAAGACTGAAATTACTATAATAATATATATATGATATAAATATATATATATATTATATAATATAATATATATATATATATATATACTATATTATATATATTATACTATATAAATATATATATATATATATATATAATAGTATTTATATATATATTATATATTAATTTATATATAAATAGTATATATTATATATTATATCATATATAATATATATATATATAATTATATTATATATATATACTATATAATAGATAATATATATAGTAGTATATAACTAGGCCTATCTGTGTAACATATATATATATATATAATATATATATAATATATATATATTATTATATTATTAATATTTTATTATATAGTATATATATATATATATATATATATATATATATTATAACTCAAATTATCATAAATTTTATTTTTAAGGTTTGTAATGAGTCTTATATATATATATATATATATATTATATATATATTATATATATATATTATATATATATATATATATATATATATTATATATATATATATATAAATCTCTCTCTCT
>JABUQX010106805.1:0-25754 GCA_015478945.1 Trachelipus rathkii | reverse complement strand
TGTTCCCTCATAGTTTACAATAAAATAGTTTAATATTTATCAGAGTTTGAGCGAGGCTTCCATAGACACCCAAAACTTCACCTCATCATATCACCTCTGCACGAAAAGTTTTGAAGGCTTCTGTATTTTTTAGTATGTGTCGTAAACAGACTATTCTGCACTTCTTATTTTCCGTCAAGTCCTCAACCTATTGATTTAATTTCTCTGAGTTAGTAAATATAGATCATGACGACACCTGATAATTGATCTGTGTGCTCATCGTGAGGGTCTATTCTGTGGCTCTATGAGCCGACACTTCAAAATACGGTACTCTGGCTAACGCGCCAGGATTATAAACTTCCCCCCTCTCTCCTCAAGCCTAAACCTACAATGCGATCAGACATTATGATTCCTCCCCTCATTAAATAAAATCTCAAAAAAGAAGATAATAGGAATGTGAAGGAAATTACTCTTCACTATTGCTATTAAAATTTAGAGAATTTACAAGACGAGAACGTGGAGTTAATAATAATAATAATAATAATAATAAGAATAATAATAATAATTAATAATTAAAAAGCTGCATTAAACTTTATCAAAACAAATAATAAATAACAATAGAATATTGAGAGATTATAAAGTAACTGATTAATTATTAAGAATAATTAATTAATATGAATAATAATAGACAAAATACACTGTTATTCAGATAAGCTAATAAGTAAATAATAAATAAATCTTGAGAGTGTTATATGAACATAAATAAAGAGTATTCATTTTTCACGATTATTACTTCGGATTCGTCTATTCCATTTTATGTTATATCTCGAAAGTTGCAGCTTTCTTTAATTTGTCTGTCAATTACCCACCCTGAGGAGTTTTTTTAAAGATTTGATGTCTAGAAAAAAAAATTACTGTGATTGAAAAATATGTCGTGATATAGAGGAACTTTCCTCACAATACTTTAGTGGATTCCACTTATTACTCCCAAGCGCTCTACCACGCCTCTCGAAGTCTAGAATGTCAAACAACTATTCAAGTATTACTCCTATTAAATTAATAATATATATATACTTAATAGTAATATATATAAATATAATAATATATATATATATATTAATATTATAATATATTATTAGATATATATATCTAATATATATATTTAATATTAATATATTAGTAATTAATATATATAATATTAATTAATTAATATATAATATTAATATATATTTATTTAAATCACCTAATATAATATAATTTAATAATATATATATATTATTATATTATATATATATGTATATTAATTTATATTTTAGTTAATATATTAATATATTATAATATATTATTATATATATATAATATATAATATATATATAGAAGAGTAGAGATGAATTGAATATGATAGATTATAAATAGACAAGTTGAAGATATAGATAAATTAGAATAAGATAATAGATGGATATAGACATAGATAGATAGAATAGATATAGAATAGATAGATAGATAGATATATGAATATATATATGATAAGCAAAATAATACTACTTAAAAATACATATAGATAGAGTAGAGAGTAATATATAGATTAATAATAGAATTAATAATATAATATATAGATAGATAATAAGTAATAGATATAATAATATTTGTTCTTTTTTTTTCCTTTGAAGTAATAATCCATAATAATAAAAAAAAGAAGGAAAAGAAAAAGAAATTATTGAAAATATTAACATTTATTATGTAAATGTGAGATTGGAGCAGAGGTATTTATAACCTTTGATAAGATATTTAGGTATAAAGATCTTTCTCAAAAATCTGATCAGTTAATGATTCCCTCTATAGAGTTGTAAATGAAAGGTTATTGTATGTAGTTTTAGACTCACCAAAGAGCTTTAAAACTTCAATAGTCTATTTATAATTATGGTAATAATAGACAAAATAAAGTTAACTATAGAATTATTAACTTTTATTTATTATATTCAATTTTTAAATATGATGATTTATATATTATTATTATTATATTATTTGATTATATATTTTATTATTATTAATATATTTAATATTATTTATTATGTATTTATTATATATTATTATTATTATTATTATTTAATTATCAATTATTCAAATATAATTATATTGGGGAAATTAATTAAACTAAGAAATTATATTTATTATTATCAATTTCGACTAAATTTAATTTTAATAATTATTATTATAATTTATATGAATTTTAGGATTAAATCTATTTATATATTGAGGGGGGAATTCTTTTTTCTTTGAATTGGTTTTATGAATTATTTTGATTGTTGGTTGTTGTTATTCTCAAATACAAAAGTTAAGATATGACTAGAAGAGAATTAGGCAAGATAGTAATTATATTAGTTATATTTACTACTCACAATTCCCCCTTGATTTTAACTTCATAAAGTACACTATTAGTATTTTACTTAATTCATTATTTATTTTATTTAGTTTTGATATTCAAATTTTTTTACGTCGAGCTTCTCATATATTTTCCTTGGAAGCATTCGCCATTAAAATAGATATTGGTCTGCCGAAAATCTATTATCGCATTACATTATCATTATCAATTGTGAAATTTAATTTAATCAATTTATCATTCCTTCTTTCTCTTCTTCTTCTTCTTCTTCTTCTCTCTTCTCTTACTTCTTTCTTGTGAGTATTTCGCTTTCTTATTTCGTCTTCTGTTTCTTGCTCCTTCCTCTCTTGACTTTTTATCTTTGCAACTGGGCCTTGGTTCTCTATCTCATTTTCATAGTCTTTTCCTGTTAAAGATATCTTTTCTTGATTTGAAGGATGAGGATTTGGGGGAGTGGTAAAAAGATTATGAAGAACAGTATTGCGTTGGGTATAAGCCTGCAGAATAGTGGAGTCGTGTTGAACAGAAAAAATAACAATTGAATAGAGAAAACGAAAAAATCATGACTAGAGCTAAACCTAAAAGGAGTGGATGGACACCAACAATCCAGGTGATTTGTTGATTAACAATTTTCTTCGTTTTTTCTTATAATGTAATTATAGTTTTTGTTAGTTTTGTTTTGAAATTAAATGAAATGTAACCTACTCTAGGTCCAGATGGAATACATCTTAATCATTTTGGTAAGAACAAGTATTCAAATAAGAATTTGTTTGAACAAATATTTTGACAATGATGTTTTCCAAAAAAAAAAAGAAAAGAATAAAGAGAATGTTATAACAAATATAGTTTTGAAGCAAAACGTTTTTTTTTTCCAAATTAATAATTTGTTATAATTTTAAAACTAAAACTCCGCATTTTTTGGGTGCGACAACATCGTGTTATATTCAGTCGCATTCATCCTCATCTCGATAATCGCATAAAAAGGCTAAACGATTCTTCTCATTCTATACTTAAATTTAAATATTTCCTAATAATAAATCTATGAATATAAGGGAATCGATTATCATATCCCCTGCATAAACACTCCACGAATTATGCAATACTTAGACTTCTTGACATGCCCTTTACGGATGAGAACAACCTGTCTTAGTTCCTGTATTTATTGTTAATTAAGTATATTTACTCTGATCTGGGCTAGTGTGACCTCATGTATGCTAACTCGAATTTGCTATAGCTTCAAAATGTAATGTGTGAGATTCACAATCATATTATTAAACTTCAGAAAAAAAGTTTATAAAAACGATTTTTGTCATTAACAGTTCATTATGAGTGTTTCTATTCATTACAAGTATGAGTTACACTAAGTGTAATGGTTAGTGACCTCAAGTTACATTCGATTACTATTTAATGATTATTATGGCCTGTGCTAAAGTTAACTGTAATTGTTGTGGATATTGATGTTTAGTTCACTATTCTCGTTTCCATATATTGTTCGTATGCGGTCTTTTGTCTCTCTCTCCCTTCTCTTCTCGTCTTCTTGTCGTTCTCATTCTTTTCCTCCTTGTCCTCATTCATTCAAACTATCTTCCAAGACTACCATGCAATCCTTCTCTTTCCCTCTCCTCTCTCTCTCCTTCCCTCTGCTTGTTTCTTTAGGAGACAAATGTATATCAACCTGTCTCTGACGTGTGATGATTATTCTTTAAATCACGGTTTCCTTTAGCCTCAGTTTAACTAATCCCTAGCAGCGTCAAGGCACTTGTCAAGGATTTGAAACAAGATTTCTCAGTCACTCATCTTATTCCAAAATCCTCAGTTAAATTCTAATTTGCTGAGTAGTAAATATTATCAAGGTTCTATATAATTTATCTAAATGTTATCTAAAGTTTTCAATAACTAAGAATCGTTTTTTTTTTCCTCTCGTCTAATTATTTTCCGCAGTTTATGCTATTTGTAAGTTCACAATACTTCGTTTCGGCAGCAATGTCCACACCGTCGATGAGTCACAAATTACCTTAACTCCTGACCCCCCCCCCCAACAGATTCATAAGAAAAATAAAAGTTAATTACTTTATTGACCATACGACGAAGATAAAAAAAAAAAAAAATTATGGGCCAAATATCCAACGGGGAAGAAATTTAGATTCAAATATTTCGGAATCATACACTGGAGATTTGTTCTCGCCAGGAATAAAACGGAGTGAAAATAAAGTTATAGAGGTTTGGGTTCTAAGCCGAAGAACCGATCACTCACAAGAGTGGAGTATACTCGGAAGATAATAAAGGTCAGGCTGTACTTATATAGTATATATAGCTAATTAGAAGTTAAATAAAGTTGTTGAGAACAGGAACCAAAAATTATTCATTATCATAAACTACTTGGAGTTATGTTACGCATTTCATTTATTGTGTATAATGAATTGACTCTTTTATTAAGTTACTTAGTAAATTACCCTAAGGTGATTTTAAAAGTTTGAGATTAGTTATTATTCATATAAAAATATTAAGAAAATAATAAAATATACTGTTGAATACTCGAGTAAAAAACCACTTTTGTGTCCCTATTTTATACTATCGTCATCTACAGACGAAGAGAATCACAATAGTATACTATATGTAAATATAATATATCATAATAATGATAAATATATTAATATATTAAAGCAGAAAATTTGTATTTAAGAATAGCCATTGTCCTATCTATGTGTATAAATATACTTATATATATAAGTATAATTATATATATATAATTATATAATTTATTATATATATATATATATATTAATATTTATTAAATAATATATTTTATTTGTATAGTAAATTAATGAATTAACGTAAATCATTAATATTAATTCTATAGGATAATATATAATTATATGATAATTTAATATAATATATATTTAATATTAGATAATTAAGTTCGCATATCTGGAATAGAGAGATTAAATAGATAGATAATATAGATAGATATGAAAAATAGAGTAGATATAGTGAGTAGGGTAGACATAGACAGATAGAGAGAATATTAAGATAGGATGTAGAGTAGACAATGAAATAGTATACAGATAAGAAAGAATAAAGTATTAGGGTAGAATAGTAGATAGATAGATAGAGAGATAGATAGATAGATAGATGTAAATATAATAGAATTAATGCATAATTAAGTATAGAATTAAAATTTAGGTTCTCATATATACTTAATTTTAGTTAGTAACATTATAGCACACATAAATAATAGAAGATATAAAAATAAAATAAAGAACGGGTTTGAGTTAAAAGTACCAATTGATTTGACAATGGATATTGGGCATGTATTATATTATCTACTTTGATTAAGATAATGCTGTAATAATAAGAATCTATCTCTCAAAACTTGATTAAGTTTAGTTTCCCTCTTTAAGAGTTGTATAAAAGAGGTTGAGTTGTATTTATGACCAAAAGTTTAAAACTTCAAGTTCTAGTTCAGGTTGTGATTGAATAACTGATTATAATATATACTTAATTATTATTAATAATAATTATGATTTATTTAATTATTATGATATTATTATTATTATTATTATTAATTATATTATATATTATAATTATTTATATATATTATTTATTTAATTTATTATATTATATAATTTATATATTTATTAATTATTATTATATTTATATATCCTATAATAGAAATTATTATTATTTTAATTTAATTAATTATTTATTTATTTAATTATTATATTTATTATTTAATGTATTAATTATTATATTATTAATTGATATTAATGATATAATAATTTATATGAGTGGACGTGACCGAGTACACGTATGCGCATACATTGATTATGTGATTTTATTATTAAATTCATATTTGTCTAGTTATATTTATATTATTTATCTTATTTATTCATGTATTTATTTTTACTCTTATCATTAGTTCTGAATATAGAGTAGAAGGTACATTAAAAACTAGTAAGCATTTTATACAGTTTATTAGTTCATTAATTTTTTTATCCATTTTTTTAAAATGTCTCTTATCTTTTATTATTTTATTATATTATATTATTCATTATTATTTATAAAGTACATCCATTCACTTTATCTCATCCAACATATTCATTGAATTCTACTCTCACTCTCATACTACTACCACCTTTTATTTCATTTTCCTTCTCGTTCTTCTTTTCGTTCTTCTTCTTCTTCTTCCTTCTTCTTCTTTCAGTCTCATTCTTTATCGTGCTCTTCTTCTATTCTCTTCTTCTACTCTTCTTTCTTTCTCAACTTTCATACATTCTGTCTTTTATACGTAGAAACTTTCTTGCTTCTTTTTTTTTTTTATTTTCCTCTTATCATTTTCGTCTTCTTCATCTGCTCCTTCCTGCTTCCTCCTCCTCTCTCTCTCTCTCTTCTCTCTTCTCTTCTCTCTTCACTCTCCTCTCTCTCTCCTTCTCTTCTCTTCCCTCTCTCTCTTCTCTCTCTTCTCTCTTCTCTCTCTCTCTTCTCCTCTCTTCTCTCTTTCTCTCTCATCTTCCTAAAATTTCTTTTAACCTCTCTCTCTATTCTTCTCTCTTCTCTTCCCTCTTCTACTCTATCTGTTCCACTCTTCTTCTAGACTGTTTCTTCTCCTCTCTCTCTCTTTCTCTCTCTCCTTCTCTTCTATTCCTCTTCTTCATCTCTTTCTCTCTCTTCTCTCTCTAACTCTCTCTTCTCTCTCTCTCTCCTCTCTAAGTACCGTCTACAAGGTCGCGTTTTCGCATTTAACTCTTTACAATGGACATTGTTACCTTCTAAACTATTTAGTCCCATTACTTCTTCTCCTATGATGGAAAAGGCTCGTGTGTTGGTCGGTCTTATGTATACATTTATAATCCCTCTCTTTCAAACTTTTGTACACCAATACGCCAAAACTTAATTCACCGTCAAATTTCTGTTATTTCTATATCGGTTAAGTTTGGAAATTACTTTTAGTAAACAGAATATGCATTGATTTGTTATATACTTTCAAACTTTTATGTTTCGAATGTGCGTTATTATCGGCCCTTTTATTCTATAAGTTTGTGCTTTGGTGACTCCTCAGCCTTTTACCCCATATGCAGTGTTTTACATATTTATATTTATACACTACATGATATATATATATATATAATTTTATATTTTGTTTTCAAATTACTTTTTCATATTTTTATATATTAATAAATATTCTTTATTTATATTATAATTATATATTATTATTATATATAATTTTCACTTATTATTATTATATTATTATATATATATATTTATAATATTATATATAATTTCATTTTTATTATCATATTATATATTTTTTATTCACTATATTTTATTATTATATATTTCATTATTACGTAATTTTTTATATTTCTATTTCATTTTACTTTATTATATTATTATATATTTAACTTATCGAAGTTAGTTTCTATTTGAACTTGAGTTTTGATGTTCTCCTCTTTCTTCTCATTCGCAAAGATATTTCGTGATTCTTCCTTCATGTTCTGCTCTCTATCATTTTTAACTTTGTCACCTCGACAGAGATTCCGTCACGCAAAATATGTCTTTATTCTTCTTTATTTTTCCTTCTTTATTAATCTTGTTACTTTTTTTTTTATTGGTTTGCATGCCACCGTTCGTGTTTTTCTTACCTTGTTGATTTCAATTTCTCATTTTCTGGCTCTTATATGATGGTACAGCCTTCGTTGATTCCGATATCATCTGAGTCTGAATAATTAAATTTCTATCTCTATTTAGAGCTCTCATGTGCCAGAATTATACAGACCAGAATTGTGCTCTTAAGTACAGGTTGTGTTGTTGGCATCATCTTGGATTTTTATGGTGTGTGCTGTTAGAAGAGTCCTCAATTATGCGTTTATCTACTCTGTAGTGCGTAGACGTTTCGGGTTCTTAAGTTGATTCTTGTTTTAATTTTCTAAAATCTATTTTCTTTTTTCTTTTAATAAATTTCTTTTGAGATATATATTTTTTATATATTCTCTCTTTTCTTCTTTATTACTTTTTATTACTTAATATTATCTTATTATTTATATCTATAATATTATATAATATATATTATATTTTAAGTTACTCTTAATACTTTCTTATTTATTCTATTATTATTCTTTTTATTTTCTTACTCTCTTCTTCTTATTTCATTATTATTCTTCTTACATACTTATTTCTATTACTTTCATTTCTTTATTTTTACTCTTTATCTTTTTCTTTTTCTCTTTTTTCTTTTTCACTTTCTCTTTTCTTTTTCTTTTGGACACTTTTCTCTTACTTTCTTTATATTCTACAATTGATCTTTTACTTTATAATTATTCTTTGCTTACGTAAATCATTATAAAGTGTGAAGCGTATATATATAAAAATACTATTATGGGTGTATAATAAATATAATTAATAATTAATAATAAATAAATATTATTAATTAGATATTTAAACTATATTAAATTATTTATATAATATATATAAATATATATATACCCATGTTACCAGAGTAATATATGATCATATAAATTTCCCTTCAACTTCTAAAAAATCAATTAATATTATAAAATAATATATAGTTATTATAAAGAAAAATAAATATGTATAATATTATTAGAATTATATTATAATAATTATTAATAATTATTAATATATATATAAATATATATTATATATATAAATATATATAAATATATGATTATAATAAATATAATTATATTAATAATTATATATATATATATAATATTAATATATATATATATTAATAGTATATATATTATATATATATATATATATATTAATATATATTATAAAAATATATATATTATATATATTATATTATATATTATATTATTAATAATATATATATATATTATATATTCATAAATATATATAATATATAAATATATTTATGAATATATATATTTATATATATATATATATATATTAATATATAATTATATTATTAATACACGTATATATTATATATAATAGATTATATATTATATAATATAATTATATATATTATATTATATATAGTATATATATATATATATAATATATTAATATTAACTATTTTATATTAATAGTATATATATATTAATATATATAAATAATATATATTATATATTATATATAATAATATATATTATAATAATATATTATATTATTAATATTAATATATTATATATTATTATAATAATAATTTAATATAATTATATATATATATATATATATATAATATATATATTAATATGAATAATATATAATATATAATATATATATATTAGATTTTGGAAATGTATTTGCTTTAAATAGAATAGAGGACTTGTGGATGACAGTATAGCGGACTGTGTTCAATGATTGATGGATCGTATATTGTTGGCTGAAGAGTAGAGATTGGGTACTGTGGACAATTTTCTGGTGGATTGGGATTCTTTCTAGAGCACGGGTAAATATTTTTCTTATTACTTTCATTGTTCCATTAATGTTAATTTTCCTTTGGCTTAGTAGATTTTTTTTATACTTTAAGGGTTTGAAGCAGAGTAGTGAAAAATTCGTTTGGTTCTGGGTCACCATTAGAAGAAGTAGAAGTAGAGGTGTGAAAAAAAACTGGTCAACACCATTGGCCAGGTAGCTATTAAGTATTATTTTTGTTTGATTTTTTTCTTATTATAAAATTTTTTTAATTTAAATAATTGAGTTTTTGAATTTGAATTTTTTACATTTAAAGTTTTGAATTCTAAATGATTGATTTATTTAAGCTTTGTTTTGATGTTAAAAATTGATTGATAGAAAATTTACTTTACTTAATGATAATTGTTTAATTTATTATATTTTAATTACTTATATAGTACATTTATCATTTTTTTCATGTTAGGATTTCTGTATTCATCATTTACCTTATTATTTTCATTTACCTTATTATTTTTATTTATTTAAATTTGTCGTCATGTTAGGATTTGCTTATTTTTGTTTCATTTCAGTTTTTTTTTCCTGCGCTGGCCCTGTGTCTGAAGTTGCTCCGGTAGCTGTTCTTGTGGCTCCGTTTATGGTACATGGTACCAACTAGAAACTTAATGGTGCGGGGCACTTAATTAATATAAAATTTACAAAGCAAAAGGCTGCGTTATTTATAATAAGTAATAACGAAGAGTAAAAATGGACATTGAGAAAAGGAAAAATAACAATTGAAAACTTAAACTGAAATAATAAAAATTGAAAAAGGAAATACAAAACAAAGATTAAAATTGAAAACCCAAAGTTGACAAAATAAAAGGGAAAAACTATTTTTGAAAAAAAGTGGAAAAGACAAATTTGAAACGTAAAAGTATTAAAGAAAGAAATAAAGTATTGAAAATTAGAAAAACATTTATTCTGAATTTTTGAAAATAAAACTTACCTTAAAGGTACCATAGAAGTGGTACCATAATTGTGATTGTTGTAAAACTAACTATAATTGGAAAATAAAAAGTGTAGGTACCATAACCGGTACCATTATACGTGAAAAACCTTTTTAAAAGCCAGTGGTACCAAAGTGAACAAAAGTTCGAACATTTGGTGAAGGTACCGAATTGAAAATAAACGATTGAAACTAAAATATTTGATAAATTAATAATTGACAGACAATTTCGTAAATTAAAATTTATTTAAATTTTTATTGAATCTATCGTTTATTATTTTTTATTTTTACTATAAATATTATATGTTGTAGATGTTGTAGGTATAGGTGTGGTTTGTAGTATATGGTATATTGTAATACCTGGTGGTGGAACTAGTAGGTGCTGTAAGATATCTGTATTGGAATAACGTGTGTATTTTTTTTGTAGTAAGTAGTAGGTGGTATCAGATCAGGATACTGTGTGTAATTTTTGTAATTATTAAGTATTAAGTAGTATTGGATACTATATATATTTTCGTGTAATAAATTTAAGGTGTATGTGTTTTTTTTTGTATTTTTTTTGTATCCCCAATATCTGTCTGGAAGACAGCCTCACGCCTTTCTTGATTTCAATTATTGTAGCTCCGGCTTTTATTTTCTTATAGTAAAATCCGCTACAACACCATATAAGGTTAGGTTCGCGGAGAAGGTGGCAAGTTCTTCGATTCCCTTTTTTCTTAAAAAGCACTGCTGAGGTGTTGGTGGGAGAAAAATGGAAGCGGAGCTAGCCCATTGTGAATATTTTCAATAGCTAGTTGAAGTTGCCCTTCAAGAAATGGCAGCCTGGCACCGGCTATGTTAATGCTTAGGTCATCGACATAGAAAGAGAAAAATTGACAGTCGCTTGGATAGAAGGTAACAATATCATTAAATCCGAGAGCAAATAGTTATACACTTAAAACACTACCCTGCGAAAACGCCTTCATCCAGAGTACAAGTGGCGTGAACAGACAGAAGAGCACCGAACCTTGATAGATCTGTGTGACAAAAGCATATGATAAAGAGAGGGAGTTTCCGCGGAAACAAACGCCGATGGAGTTTAAGAGAATCCCAGTTCCTCCACGTTGTGTCGCTAAGCCCTTTTTCAAGGTCAAAAAAGACACAAAGAACCATCCCACCAGTTTGAGAGGGCTTCCCGGATGTCATAGTCTAGTTTTACAAGGGGTCCGCAGTCGAGCGATTTTTGCGGAAAACCAAATTTGAAGTTTGAGAAAGCTTGACGGCTCTCCAAAACACAGGAAGTAAGCGGCCAGAAACCATTTTCTCCATTAATTTATAGGAGTTGACAGGTCAGCGAATTGGTCTTTGGTTGTCTGCCAACTTCGGTTATATATATATAATATATAATATATATATAACTACTATATCAATACTATATATAAAATCAATGTATTAAAAAAAATACGTATATATTATATATATAAACTTTTTTTCTAACCGCGATCATTTACCATCCCCTTCCCCTTTTCAGAGGGTAACACAGGGACTACAGGAAATCAAAACTTTAAGGCAGACCGGTGCTATCCCCCACAAGCCCTGCCACAACACCAACGTGTTCGGCAGCGAGTTTTAAATTCTTGACCCAGAAAAATAAAAAAATCAATCAGCGCGATCTTACGCAGGAGTCAAGACTCGAATCAGCGTCCTCTCAGCCAAGAGTGTCGGCGAGTAAACCACCGATGCAGCGAGGCGTTCCTACTCGAATATAACACCTATATTATTATTATATATATATATATATATATTAATATATATCATAACCATCTAATAGATATACTATTAGCACAACGCATTACAATATAACTCTACTTAAATATCCTACTATATATATAATATATATATATTAATATATATATATATATATATGTGTGTATATATATATTATATATATATATTATATATTAATATTTTATATATGATATACTATATATATATATTATAATATTATATATAATTATATATATATATATACACTACCTACCTATATCATACATATTGGGAAAAACAATATATAACTATATATATATATATAATATTATATTTATTCGTAATATTATATATATATAAATATATAATATACTATATATATTGCAGCTACGGTGCATAAAGCTCAACGTTCAAAACAGTAGTATTACTTTTATTATACCTATAATTATATATACATATAAATATATATATATATACTATATTATATATATATCGTGCGGTATATACTACTATATATATATATATTAATAGTATATATATATAATACTAATATATTATATATATATATATATATAGTATATATAAATTTGTTTTTGAAGTATCATATACAAGCACAAAAGCTACTACTATCTTGGGGGGGGGGTAAGAAAAACTGGAAGAGAGTTAAGAACAACTTATGGACAATAAACAATGACTACCATATGCCATGAAAAACGAATATTTCGGAAAGAAAGGAGGAAGACTGGGCTATTATTATGAAAAAGCGCGACTCTGCCTAGAGTGTGTCATATATATAATATATTATATCCTTTATTTTAAATTATTTTATAATATATAATATATATAATATATTATATATAATTATACTAATAAATATATATATATATATATATATAGTATATATATTATTATATATATATATATATATATTAGGGATGGGCCGAGATAGTGAATATACCGGAAGCCTCGCGACCTTACCGGATATCCGGCTGGAAGTTAAAAACCGCGATACCGGATATTCCGGTCGGGATATCCGGCAAGTCTGTTATATATCTCATACCCAGTATATTTTCTGACAAAAATTTCTAAGTCCACAATCAATTATATCGTAATGTATATTAATAGCGTCTATATATTACTATCTATATTACTATATTAATATATATCATTATATTATATTTTATTATAGTATATTATTATTTTTATTATAATTATATATATTATAATAAATATTATATATCAGTATCGATATATTTTATTTTGGACTGTAGAATTTGTCAGAAAATATGCTAGAGTCCTGCTGCTATTACCTTTTCCCGGTATATATATATATTATATATATATATCATATATATATAATATATATATATATATATATATATATTATATATATATATATATTATATATATATATATTATATATATATATCATATTAAAAATATCTCACGAGTTATTTTACAGCGGTGTATCACCCTTACGGGATGTTTAAGTATGAAAATGTGTAGGAATAAGAAGTTCGATTATTTAATTCATTAAGGAGGATGGGATATTTTACGTTGGTGTCTGCGCACGCGTAATACGAAATCCGCGCACAAACATGCGAATGTCGAATAGGATGATATATTTTTATGGCTTCTTGAATGCACATAAAAAATGAGGTGGGCTCTTCCTCTCGACATTTTTTTGATACGGTTCTTCGTTTCCACGAGTAGTACCCTTAACGCGTCAATGTTACCAACAATAGTTATAAACGTGAATGTGAAAAGGTTGAAGAAAACAATGGTATTCAAGACAGCTCATTTTTTTTTTTTTTTTTAATAATCGATACATGTAATGTATATAACGTTGTTAATAGTATCATAACAAATTTAAACCTATGAATCTTATCCACAACATGCAGAAAGGAGAAAGAATTCAGTCGTTCCAACTTGTACATAGGAGTATTTACAAAATGTTTGTTCGAAACGCCTCCATCCACGCGGAAAACATGCCTCACCCTCTGGCGCCATGATTTCATTACATACCAAGAGCAGTGACGCCGGGGTTGATTCCCCTACATCGTTGGTTATTGCGACGGCGAAGATCATCGGCGAGGTTACCTGGCGTCCATTAAACCCAGCCGTAACGGTAATGTTTATGAGATACCCCCACAGAAAAGTAGTTCCAGTGGTTGTTAAGTCGGGTGAAACGCACAGGCCATGAAATGGACCAGATCTCTTTGATCCATCTTCCCGGAAAGGTTCGTCGAGGTAGGTCGACACTATAGCTGCATTATGTGCTGTGCACCCATCATGTTAGTAATATATTCTTCGTTGTGTTCTTAAAGGTATATCACTCAGGAGGTCAACAAAGACGGTCTGCAGGAAATGGAGTAACGCTGTCCTGTTAAATTTCCCTCGAAGAACTAAGGCCCGATAATCCTACTATTGAATATACCACACCAAACGTTGATGGAGCATGAGACCTGGTGATAGGCTAGTGAATTGTTAGACGGGGTTTCGTTTCCGCCCAATGTCTGAAGTTCCGCCTGTTATACATACGTTATTGTTAAAGCGAGATTCATCGGTCCATAAGATATTTCCAATAAGGCCGCGGTACATCCATTAGAAAACGATCAATGACAGCCAGGAATCCCAGCCGCCGTTGTTTTTCTCCACGATGCAAAACCATGCACAATGTGTGGCCTATAGATACATGTTGTATGCAACACGAATCCGTTGTATGGTTTCCTTCGATATTCCCAAGACCGAACTAGCCTGCCGTAATGAGGACGTTGGATTTTCATGGGTGTATAGCAGAACGTCCAGTTCGACGTCGAATGTACGGATACGACCCCCTTCCCGTATGTGATGAGGGGGTTGAACTATCGACCCTTACCTTGAAACCGTCTGTAAACTCTATGGAATGCCATGTGGCTCGGCAGTCGTCGATGTGGATAACGTTGTCCATATTCTGCAGCATTCCTGTTTTGCGTAATGTACACCTTCAACATGTCACGCTTTTCGTCCTGCGTATACTGGTCACGTGGCATGTTCCAAATGTTATGGCTTCTTGACTAAACAAACCACTCTGAAGTTTTACCGTTCACTACACTTTATTACGCATAATTCATAGGGGGTATGACATAACCTCCATATGGTAGCTGTTAGTTGTTTGTACACATTCACATGGCCGTATTTATTAGGCTACATAATACATATCAATGTAATTTAAAAGGGTATGCATTTAGGATTTTAATTAATTCCTTTGTTAGCTGTTATCGATATTTTTAAATACTATTGGATAGGCCTATTGTATTTAACCTAAATATTTTTCATTTTGACACGTTTCGGCTTTTGTATGCACATGATGTCTACGGATGACGTCTAGTTGTTTATGGGTACATTGCGTGGAAACGAAGAACCGTATCAAAAAAATGTCGAGAGGAAGAGCGCACCTCATTTTTTATGTGCATATCACAAAAGCCATAAAAATATATCATCCCATTCGACACTCGCATGTTTGTGCGCGGTTTTCGCTATTGCGCGTGCGCAGACACAACGTAAACATATCCCATCCTTCCTTAATGAATAAATATTCGAACTTATTACTATACACATTTCATGCTTAACAAAAACCAATTTCGGGGGGGGGTACGTGAATACACCACTTAACCATAACTCGTGAGACACCCTGTATATATATAATATATATATAGTAATATATATATATATTATATATATATATATATATATATATATATACTATATAAAACCATATATATATATAATATATATAATTATAATATAATATATAATAATATATATATTATAATTATATATGATATAAGAGGTGGCGTTCCGCAATTTAAGTACGCAATTCCGCAATTGCGGACAAATACCAAAATAAATTGCGTAATTGCGATTGCGATAAATTTGAAAAAATGTTGCGGAATTGCAGTTAGCGGATTGCCTATTTCATTCCGCAATTTAATTCCGCTATTCGGCAATTAGAGGGAACTACTCAAAAAAAATTGTGAATTAATTATTATTATTATTAAAATTTATAGTCCAAAAATTTTTACACGTTGGCCATCTTTGTACCTCTGGCAGCAACACCGAAAAATCGGTATTTTTTGCATTCTTGGAATTTTATTAAGTTTATTGCAAAATAAAGTATTAATTTAAACAAAACTATTAAGGCTTAAATGGCATGAATAAAAGTTTGAAATCAACAATTTATTCTTTACTTTTATACAAATTTTCTTAAGCTTAAGTTATAATGAATATAATAATTTATGAAACGTGTCGCCACCAAATTTCAGATAAAATGTATTGTACAGTAAACTCACATAAATGATGAATAAAATTAATATAACATTGGTACCCAACATCGAAAGTCTAAACAAGTATATATAATATATATATATATATATATATATATTATAAATATATATATAATATATATATATACTATATATATATATCATTATATATAATATATATATATATATATATATATACCTATATATGATATTATATATATTTAATTTTAAAATTATTCTTGAATATTTCCCCAACGAGGAAGAACCTACAAGGGAAGTAACTATCCGGTTATCCGGCCGCGATAACAAATGATATCCGGGCCGGATACCGGATAGTCAAAAACTTGGCCGGATAGGCCGGATACCGGATAGTTGCCGGATATCCGACCCATCCCTAATATATATAATATATATATAACTAATCTATATATATACAACCTATCACTACTACTATATAGCATAATATATACTACTAACTTACAACTCATACTAATATATACATACTATATAATATATTAACTATATATATATATATATATACGCCATACTAGACCGCACTAGTACTACATATAAACCATTATATATCATAAATTCCGCTGCACTTTAGAGAGGCGCCACACTATGCCCTGAAAGACATTCTTCCAATCGGACAGGTAAAATTGAACAGTCAAACAAATTGATGATGAAACGTTAACTGAGCAGGTATGAATATCACAAAAATTAGCCATCTGGCGGGAGAGTCCCAGATATTAGGGCTTCATTAGTGAGCAAAGGTGTGGCCTATTGAGGACGAGTCAAGGGTAGGTCTCTTGCAAGGCGGTAAACATATGGAATATATATTTTAAAATAATTCGACGCTAAAATTTGAAAGAATGTTCTTGTTAATAAAAAAAAAGCGAAAAAAAACAACAAAAAAAAACATGACAAAACGATGTTTTCTGAAAAACAAACACGAAAATGAAAAAACACGTTTTTTTACATCTCTAGTCTTATGGAGCAATAAGACTCGTACTCAGTACTCTCTGAGCCCCCAGTGACTAAGATATGCATATGTGTTAGACAGCTATACACTGTTTCCCACCCAACAAACTATAACTTAAAAGAATGTCAGGAGAATCAAAGATCAGCACGTCAGAGCTTGGGTGGTGGACGGTTCATAGATGCCCATTAGGACAAATGACAGAGCACACTAAAACAGCATAAATGATTTGCCGTCCTTCCATTACTTATATCAACAACTTTCGTGACAGTACCCAGCGCACACCATTCGATAAAAGCGCACAAGAACAATAACCAAATATCATTCTACAACCTCAAACCTAACACAAGACAACACAAACAATAGCAATGAAGCATATGAAAATAAACACCCTGCACTGCCCAGGGAAATATTAACATCAAAGTAAGTTTAAATAAACACAAACAAACTGTACAATCTCTTCTTCTACGGATTACTATTTCTAGAGAGAATTTTTCTTGCTTCTTTTAAACATTTTTTATTTCTAGAACAAATTCAGATAATCATAATGTTATCTACATTTTCCATCGTGATTAAATTAACTTGCCCAAATTAAAATAACTACTGAAAACAATAATTAGTTCAGATTTTTCCGTATTTTTTATAAGTTCTACTTTACTTAAAAGATTGAAATTTCCACTATTCAGTATACAAATTAAAGAACAAGAGATAGAATCAGAAAGATAAAATTGAAATAGAGAGAGAAAAAACAAAATGAAAAAAGAAAACAATGTGCAAAAAGGAAGTCTAACCTGTCCTGAGTTCACATGAACTTTGCTATCATTAAATTTTTTATAGCATTGCTAACTGCAGAATGAACACGATGAAAACCGGTGCCATTCCCTCCAAACTGCCAAACAATTGTGTTCTGACGTTGATGAACAATCTTATAAAGAAGTTTGCCAACTGCTGTCGAACGTAATTGTGATAAATTATTTTTTATTTAATTATTTTCTAGTAATCATAATCAGTGTAATCTTCTCGTTCTATATAGAGAATAATAACGCCATCGTGAAAACGTTTAACAGATTCGAATTACGTAACCGTTGAAAACACGTGGAAGGAGCTTGCTAAGATCATTGTTTGTCCTCTTTAATATCGAAAATTTTGTAATTTACTATCTTTTACTCTTGAATTATTTTAATTATTTATTCTAATGTATTGTAATTAGTTTTTTATTATTTTTATATAATTATTGTTTAATTATTACGTAGTAATATGTAATAATATTTTTATTTATTTATTATTTTTTATTTTAATTTTTGGTTATCTTCTAAATTAAATACGGGTAATTAGAGAAACGTATGTGCTATTTTATCCATGAACCAGTCAAAACCACTTACCAAACATGCTCATCTTTTGGCTGAACCATCTTACAATAGCACCATCATAGAGGTTGTTAACTGCAAAATCAATTTGATAATTTAAGTTCATTATAACTAATTAATTAATATAATTTTATATATATTACTTAATATTATAGTATATTATTAATATATAATATATATAGCTAATTATATAATATAATATATTAATATATATATAATTCATATTATTATTATATTTATTAGTATACGTATAATGTAAAAGTCAAAGTATATAACTATATATATATATAATATATATAATATATAATATATATATATTAATATTAATAATAAATATATATTATATATATATATATTTATATCTATATTCAACTATTACAAAAAAAATATCACACACACATATATATTAATGTTCTACACACACTAACATCAACATATTTATATTGTATATATTATATATATACACTCATATACATCGCCATACACATCACAGCCATTACACCCCTTATCAACACTAGACTATACACACACACACACACTACACACACACATCACATTAAACACACACACAGTATAATATATATATGATAAGCATCACCAACACACTCAACACTACAACACACACAATATCTTATAATATACACCCCTACTATCACTATCTACGTATACCACAAAATGTCGCTAAGCCCTTTGGACTCTATCCAGGGGATCAGAATATTTGAGAACCAAATTTTATGCGGTCAATTTCACTTATGTAGTATTCCACAAGGAGCCAATTTTATTGGTCTTGTAGGCTTATGGTTGAACTATGTTAAAGGTTTTGTGAATACATAATAGAAGAGAAATTGGATGAAACTATGACTTTGATTAAGGTTATATCATTCATTTGATGACTTCATCTTTGATGAAATCACCATTCTGATTGATATCCAACTTATATATATATCTCGATAATCATCTTTGATTGGTAGAATGTATACATCTTTGTCCGTCTCATCTTTGTAGGATGACTCCAGATTTAATTGTATATTGGTACCCCAATTCACCCTATAAGCCTAGAATAGTAATGTCCAATACTATATATAATTGATGTCTAGCCCTCCTATGTTATTAAAGGATTATAAGGAATAGAATGGTGTACTTATTAAACAGTTTGCTAGACATTTTCATCTTTGGTTTGAAATGAGTTTAATGAATTTTTCTATGCAACTACCCTGTCCATAGAATATCACACATATATTATTGATATAGCCATACCCTTATATCCTATGTTAATATAGGTAATGGATGAAGGGTCGGAGTGGTTGTAAATATTACTAAGTTTGCTAGATTTTCTTTCTTAACTATTTTCATAGCTCTATTTATCTAACCCACATCATATAGCAAGAGTTACAATAATAATGTCTTCCTCACTTAGGTCATTAAGTACTGCCACTACAAGTGAATGCATGCAGTCGCCTTATCTGTTATTACCCGCAAATGAGATTGCCAAGCCCCGCACTCGCAGGTGCTGAAAACAATATATCACTGACAGTTATCTCACCTATATGATGCATGCCGTGACGCGCCCGTTCTACTGCCGGGCGCAATATTTTATTTTCACTGCGTACCTTGCACCTAGCTATATCAGCCGTGCGTCAACCGTAGTAGCTGACAATATTCTATATTAGTCAGGCGTATAACATTATAATATATAGTATAATAAATATAATGATTATTTATAGATAAACTATTTCTTACAAGGATATTTAACAAATATACTCTATTTTATTTTTCTAAATTTTAATCATTATCTATAATATATACGTGACATTTTTAATTAAAATACAATTTATCTGCGTAATTCTAAAGACTTTGAATAATCACTGTCTCTCGCTAAAATTTTAGTCTTTTATATTTTTATTATATAATACTGTAATAATACTTATTATTATTAGTTTATATAAATTTATAATAAAAAATTGTTTGTATGAAGAAAAAAACCAGAGTGGTCTGTATATAAAACATTTTATTTTACTTATTCTATGACATTCTTTTCAGATAATTACATTCGTACGAATTTTTTAATTAAAAAACATTTTATATAACTAATATATAGCATTATAACCTTTACTAAGCAAATATATATTCAGATTATAAATGTTCAATATAGATGGGGAGTCAGTGTATTAACTCTTGACAGTGAAGTTATAGTTATGTGTTTCTATTGTTTTTATCTTTGTTTTTTAAACTGTTTTAAACTGCATAGATTTTAATCATTAGCTTTGCTTTAAACTCACCAACATTAGAGTTTTTGGGTATGATTTTATCCCTTAAATGCATGTCTTCTCTATTAGAGGCGTATTACATTTAGGATATCTATAGGGGCTGTGTATGCTTTTTTGTTTTAATCTGTATTTTTTATATATTACTTAAAGCTTTAATAGAGGCTCTATTCATGTAATTTTATATCTTTAAACTTTCATGTTTTATACTTGCTCTATTTATACAAGTTCTAGGTTTATGTTTTTATCCTCACTCATGCTTTATACATCAAGCTCTTATACGAGATATAAATAACACATAATTGATGTCAATTTCTTTTCATTTAACTTTGTCATTTCCAACTTTTCATTAATGTTCTTCTCTCTCTCTTAATTACATTTTGTCTTGTAAAACACCATATTAATATTTTTTATATCATTTTTAACATTAAAGATTTATTTTTCACTTTTTTATTTACTTGTTTTTATAATTCAAGTTGAATTACATCATGATAGGCATTTTACACCACTTAAAATATATTTTAGGTTTCTTTCAATTCATTTTAATAGAATAATTATTTATTTATTAATTCTTTTTTTGTGTTTTATACCACTTACAATATTCATCTAATATCATCAGCATTGAAAGTTTAGGCTAAAAATTATTAATTAATATACGGTTCTAATTAAAATAATGAAACATCCAAAGCTATTGTACTAATGATAAAGCATCTAATTACTTATTTAAGACACAATGACAACAACAATTTATTATATGTATTGATAAATCGATATTTAGCACACACACATCAAGGGCTATCTTATCTTCTCAAGTTTTGTCCTTGGAAATCATTTAAAATTTTCAATCATATATACTATGTATGTAAAATGTATAACCTGCATGTTCAATACATATCAAAATTAAGTTTCTTTGATATGAACTATAACGTATATAATTTTATTAAAAACATTTTGTATGTTTTTTAACAAATTTAAATACGTTTTATTATTTATAATTAAAATCATTTACATAAAGAATTAATACTGAAAAGCAATAAACTTAGAAATATTTAAATTTTTAGACTCAAAGTTTCTTTAAAATCTTCATTAATACTATTATCAATTCATATAAATCGTATTAGTATACTAAAGAGAGTATTTAATTATTATACTGATATACTTTTTTGTCTAATTCTTATAAATAATTTATATAAACTATCTAAGTAATTAAAATTAATAATTATTACTTAAAAATTTTTAATTAGAAAATTAATTATAAAACGTTATATTAATTACTGAATTACCTTAAAGCAATCAACCTCAATAATCAGTAAGTTTACGCAATGACCTCCATAGCTAACTAAGTACCTTAATATTATCAGTTTCCGTCTAATCAATATTACACCACCTTAATTATGTCTTATTTATTGGGCCATAACGCTTTTTTTTTGATTCTTATATTGACTTACACTTGCTATATTACACTCTCATGTATTAATGAACCGTATCAGATAATATAAGTTTATAGAAAAATTACTATATATACAAAATAATGTTCTGTTTCACTCTATGCTTAGCGTAAGCATGCTATTTTATCTATTATAAATGCATTAACTTAGAGTTTTATTTTAAATAAATGAATATAACAATTTTTTTCTTCTTTACTATTTTATTATTTTATCGGTATTTTTACCTTGTCTCGATTTAATTATATTTAATAAATTATATATTCACAAAGTTTTTTTTAATTTAATTATGGATTATATCTTTATTATTTATTTATTTATTTATTATTATCTATGTAACATTTGCCTCTAATTCCAGCACTTGATGAAATTTACACAATCACCTGAACAGTCCTTACAGATACGAAAACTGACCTCTCTGCTGGTAAATATGTGCTTTGAAATAACTACTTTAGTGCCCTAAATTTAGTGATAAGCCTAAATTTTCTGTATCCTTTTTATTCCTCTGTGTCGATTTAGGTGCCTAATCCCAGGTTTCAAAAATATATTTCAAACTACCTCTTTTTCCGTAATCCATTACTTTCACTTTTTAGATACTTCAGCTTTGTATCTATTATCCACAATTTATGGATAAACCTTTTTATAATACAATGAAACTGATTTAAGCATAATACTGGGTCAAAAGGTAATTCCAGTATAGACAAGACAATCGAGAATCAATGTTATTATTTTATAAAATATATTTCAAACTGAAAACATAATCAGATCGGTAGGATCCTTTGAGCAGGTAAGAAGGAAATGTTTACCTTTCTTGGTGACTGGGATGGAGTCAATCCTTATCTCTAATATGACTGCGCATGTGATGCCGATAATTAATTTTTTCGCGCTTTCTGCCTTTTAGGTATTGGTAAAAACATGTTTTTTTCATATCCCTGAGCCTTATCTGTGATTGGGTAAAATTATCTTAGTTCTTTAACATATTTGAGGGTGGTGTTTTGATCCAAACATCCGTTTTAAAAATCATACGTCGTTTAGCTGTTAAGCGGTGCATCAAGCTCTTCCTGTTTGCTAACTCAAAGTGTTCTAAAATTTTTTTTCACTAGTGTATTACAGTGTGTATATCATGAATCACCTTAACAGGTATACCCTCAATACAAGACATTATCCAGTGGGAATCAAGATCCCCGGAAGTAGGGTTAACTGTTCTTAATATAAAGAGAAACCCCGATGGATTTGAATTTTTTCAAGTGTGGCTACCAATCACCATGTTTTGACAAAACCAAGCCGTATTTTCGTGAGTTCCAGATGAAAATTACTTTGTATATGTAATCACACTGAAGAGTGGCTTACAGAATACTTTAAACCAAGCTCAAGCTTTAAACTGGACCGAAACAGTTTATAAACCTGTGGCGAAAGGAAACCAGCGATAAAGCAACTTACTTATGCATTTTATAACATCAAAAACCATAATCAGTTTGGAAGTTAGATTATGGGAGGAAGGTTTGAAATTTTATGTATGATAGATTTTATTAAATATATGTGAATGCACAAAAGGAAGATATACATTTAAAAAAAAAAATTAGAATTGTTTTATGTCATTAAAAACTACTAACTATAACACTGTAATTTCATTACAATGTTATAAAGTTAAATATCCTTGAAGATGAGATTTAATATGTTCTTTTTCATAGACTTTTTTTTTAAAATATTGACAGAACAAAAAATATTGCCAATTTACATGACTTTGATGATATATTGAGGTAGTATCTTTTTATCGCATAAAAGCATTTGAAATAAAGAAATTTTTATTCCCATAGGAAGGAGCTGTTTGTCCTACAAGTAGCAAATCTCATGACAACAGTGAATAAATGATTGGCAAATTTGAAAGAATTAGAGAGTTTTAATATGAAATAGTCATAAACATCATGTGTAAAATGTATGATGGAAGTGTTATAATATAATATTCGCTGTATTATATTAATGTTAACACTTTATAATAGACCTAATATTTATTATACCTATAGTATATCTATAATATATATTTATTATTTATTATATATATATATATATATATATACTATCTATATATATATATATAATATATATATATATATATATATAATATATATATAATATATATATATATATATTAAAATCATTGTAAAATATATTTAACACGCTTGTATATATTTAATGTTATACCTTATATAATATATAATTATATATATAGTATATATATATATATATAATATATATATTATATTATAATATATATATATATATATATATATATAAAATCATTGACTAAGATATGATTATTAAATTTATATTATATAGTTGTTTGTTTTATTATCCTTATTTTTTACTTTCTTAAAATAAGATTTACAAAAGTTGTAAAGAAAAAAACAAATGTATATATTATAAAAATTTCTATTAGGTTAACTATACATATAGTTTAAATAACGAACCCCAGGCTTAGGATATGAAAAAACACATGTTTTTACATACCTAAAAGGCCAAAAAAGCGAAAAAATAATTATCGGCCAATCACATGCGCGTCCATATAGAGATAAGGATTACTCCACCAATACAAGAAGGTAAACATTTTCCTTCTTACCTGTAAGAGGATCTTAACCCAGATCCGCATGGTTTAGTTTGAATTATTTATAAAATTAAACCATGATTCTCGGCTGCATGAGCTGAGCAACATCTACGTGCGCGTTTTTGCCAGCGTTAGACGAATGTGGGCATGCGTCTCAACCCGGCAAAGGTGTTTGGGCTGTCCCTTGATTTCTTTCTGCTTACCTATTTATCTAGGACACTCACTGTTTTCAAGGGATCGGGAGCCAAATTTTTGGTCACCTCTTTGACTCTCTGGCAGACGCGTGGAGGCACATTCGT